>CACVCL010029998.1:0-58294 GCA_902729485.2 Mus minutoides
TTTTTGGAAGGAAACCTGGAAAGGGGATAACATTTGAAATGTAGATAAAGAAAATATCTAATAAAAATAAAAACGAACAAAAAAGATGCTCAGAAGTAAACCAGCTGAATTATTCCACCTCAGTCAAGGCGTTAGCAAAGCCTGCTTTATCATCTTCCACCTCTCATGCCCAGAGTGTTTTTGTAACTAGAAATCTGTTCCTCAGGCTGCTCTCAGTGTCCAAGCTGGAAGCCATTCAGTGTCAGCCATCTCTCTCTGTCCCTGTCCCTGTCTCTGCCTCTGCCTCTGTCTCTGTCTGTGTCTCTCCTCCCTCCCTCCCTCCCTCCCTCCCTCCCTCCCTCCCTCCCTCCCTCCCTCCCTCCCTCCCTCCCTCCCTCTTTCTCTGCCTGTCTCCTCCTCTCCCTTTCTCCCTCTCTCCCTTCTTCCTTTCTTCCTCTGCTTTATTGAAGTGGAACTGAGAATAGTAGAACCTTCAATTGAAAAACAATGTTGTGATACAAATAGACACCATGAAATGTTTGCAATTAAACAAGACCCCACGTCTATCATCTCACACAGTTGCCTTCTCATCTTCACAGTAAGATGAGATGATACTTAACAAGCTCTGAGTGGGGCTGGAGAGGTGATTCTGTGGTTAAGAGCAGGAGCCACTCTTCCAGAGGCCTCCGGTCTTATTCCTAGCACCCACATGGTGGTTTATGTTTACAGCCATCTGCAACTCCAGTTCCATGGGCTCTAATGCCCTCATCTGGCCTCCCTGGTTCCATGTAGACATATACTCAGGCAAAAGTACCCACATACGTAAAACAAAATAATAATTTGAAAAACTACTTAAGATGTCCTCTTAGCAAAGTTTAGGTAGCAATAAGTAGCATGCTGGTCTCATACTATTCTTGAAGACCTCGCGCCACTACCACATCTTTTCTAAAGAGCACACCCATGTTTGTAAACCACTTTCACACTATTTAAACATGGACTCTCCCTGTTTGTAAACTGCTCTGGCTGGTTGTGGTGGTTCTCAAAAACAAGACAGCTTCAGAATCATCCAGAAGCTTCTTAGAACATGTATCTGCTTTCCAAGGTCTGGTGGGACTTTTCTCACATTTCCAACAAATCCAGAGGATGCCGCTGCTACTGCTGCTTCTGCTGCTGCGGGTGGTGGTCTAAGCCGAGCTCCTAGAGTCTTGACCATAGTGCAAGATGAGATGTTGCATGCAGACATGAGTTTAATTGGTGCCCCAGTCATCGACTATTTGCTCAGTTTACTTAATCAGCTTGAGCACTGGTTTCCTCCTGAAATGAAACAAAATTTACTTCTCCATTTTAACTTCTAGAACCAATGCTTTGCATCCTGCTAAAATTCATTTCCTACTTCTTCAGTCTTTGCCACTTCCAGTTAAAAGTTCCTAGTGGATTTGTCAGGTAGAGAGCAAGCCATTATGTTCTCCCAACATTGGGTCCTCTTTCTTTCCTTTTTACAAAAGCCCATTGAATATAATTTGTGTTGTCAAATATTCATAGATGTAGAACCTGCTCTGATGCTGGGTGGGTCTCTATGGTCACACCCCAAAAGAAAGCCCTTTTTGTCTCTCTGTCTCTCTGTCTCTGTCTATCTCTCTCTTTTTCTCTCCTTCTCTCTCAACAGTACCCAGATGTCATAGTAGCTACAGCTGCTTGTTTCTTAGTTCCATTTTCCTGGAATACATTTTCTATCCCATTACCCTAAGATTATAGTTGTTGATGGTGAAGTATGCTTTGGAGAGTATTTAAAATGTGGGTCCTGTTTTCTAATCCAGTCTCTTAGTTTGTATCTTTCACTGAGAAACTGAGACTACTAATATAAAGAGTATTATTGAACAATATTTATTAATTCTTATAATTTTGTTGTATAGCTGTTTTCTTAGACCTCTTTATATTGACTTTTCTGGAATTGTTTACTTTTTGTTTACTTATTCTTTGTTCCCTCTTGGGTGCATTTAATCTTCTCTTTAGGCTGAAGTATTCCTTCTAGCATCTTTTGTGGAACTGACTTAGTTTCCAGAAATTCCATATATATGTTTTTATGATGAAAAGTTTTTCTTTTTTCTTCAATTATGACTGATAGTTTTGCTGGGTATAATGGTCTTTATAGCTGTAGCTATAAAAAGTAGCTGTAGCTACTCTGACATCTGGGTACTGTTGAGAGAGAAGGAGAGAAAAAGAGAGAGATTGGTGCTCTACAAGTTTGGAAAGACCATAAGCTTTTTGGCTTTCAAAGTCTCCACTGAAAAATCAGGTATTATTCTAAGGAACACGCCTTTATATGTGATTTGGTCATTTTCTCTTGAAGATTGCAATAGTCTTTATTTATTTTATATTCTGTATTTTGAGTATTATGTGACCTGGGAGTTACTTTTCTGGTTTGTCTTTCATATTTTCTATGAGCCTTATATTTTGATAGGCATCTATTTCTTTAGATGTGGGAGACTTTCTTCTATTCTTTTGTTAAAAATATTTTCTGTGATTGTGACCCAGGTTTCTTCTACTATACCCCTTTATTAGTAGGTTTAATCTTTTCATGGTACCCCAGAGTTCCTGCATGTCCTGTTCCTGTTTTTTTTCCTACTTAACTTTTTTGACTGAATGATCCCATTTCTCTACCTTGTCATTAAATACAACATGATAGTCTTAATTTCATTTGATCCCATATGTTCATGAGTCTTTCCTCTGAGCTTTTTGCTTGACTTTCTGAGTTTTTCATTTTGAGTTTTGTTTTTTTAGCTCTTCTTCCATATTCTTTTTATTAAATTATATTTTAATATCCTGAATTGTTTTTATTATTTCAACTATTATTTGTGGTTTTATGTTCTTAATTCTGGCATTTATTCATGTCCTCTTGGAGTTCCTTGAGCATATTTATAATCGCTATTTTGAAATCATTTTTTGTGTGCTTCAGATAAGTTGCTTTTCTTGGGAGAACATTATGACAGGGAATCAATATTGTCTTGGTTGTTTATGTATTTTGTCCTTTTACTATGGGACTTAGGCATCTGGAGTTAGATTGTGTTGATATGCCAGCGGGGTGACATAAGTTGCAGGGATAGGAGCAGATTCTTAGTCCAGGAAAAGAATCTTCTGTAGTTTTATAAGACACCTGCTACCAATCTTTGGAAGTTTGCAGAAGGCTTGCGAGCTTCCACAGGTGGTCTGTGTGTGGCAGAGGTTGTGGTCTCAGTAGGAGTAGCAGTTCTCTGTGGGAGCAGGGCAGAGGATGCTTTGCTGTCCTGACATATAAGGGTGGATGTGATAGTGGCCAGGCTGGAGGTCCCTATCTGGGATCAAGGACACTGGCCCTAGAGTGTCCTGGTGTGTGGTGGTGGTTGTGGTGTACTGTGCCCCTCCCTAGGTTTGCTATCCTAGGATGCCATACAGGTCCTGGGTATTATGGTAGATGGAGTGGCTAGATGAATGGATATTTTCCAAGTTAAGTGGGAAAAGAAGGGTTCCCTGTGAAGATGATATTATGATGTTACCAGCAAACTAAATAACATGGATGTTTCCCTGTGATTGTGGACAAAAATCTGCATGCTGTTGCTGTCACAGGCTTTCAGTTTTCAGCCTCTAGTTTGATACACTTTTAAGTTTTCTGGGAAAAGGGCAGACAAGGCATCATTACTGTGGCACTAGAGGCTGAGATGCAAATCCAGATCCAGAGACTGTGGATTTCCATCTCTGCTTCAGTAGTTAGGCCTCCTGGGGCGGCTCTCCAGGCTATGAAGGGATGTTGACACATCTTCAGGAATAAGGAAAACCCTGTGAGTGGGGTAAATTCAGGATACATCTTCACATTCTGAACTCCTGGGACTCCAGAGAATGTTTGGTGATGGATGCTGACATTGTTTTGTGATGGATGTTGAAATTGTTTTCCTTTTCCTTTTTTTTTTAAGTTAATGTAGCATCACAAAACTGAAAAGAAAAACTGTCTATAAAAATTTGGGGGTAAAATATACTTTCACAAATGTAATTACTCTTAAGGGCTTGGCATTTTTTTCTTTAGAATTTCTCTATTTTTTTGTACAAGCATATGAACATAAAGGTATAGAGCATACACTATTTAATGCTATTTTTGATTTATTCTTAGAAACAGCAGACATTTATACAATGTATTTTGATCATATCCATCCATCATTACCTCTCTCCAGCTCCTCCTATTAGTGTTCTCTATCCATTTGCCTATCAAATCAATGTTTTGTCTTTTTGGTTTATTTTCAATAACTCCATGAATCTAAGGAGTGCTACTTATATATACATGGCGTATGGTCAATTGCTAAGGCATGGGCAACCTACTTGTGGCCATGGCCCCCAAAGGAGAGTGACCGTCTCTCCTTGGCAACTATCCACTGTCACTGTCCCCTCCACCAAGGGTAGAGCCTTGAGCACCCATGTTGGAATTTTGAATGGCTTTGCTTTGTGCAGGTATTGTGTGGGTAGTCAAGGTTGCTTTGGGCTGATGTGTGTAACAGCCATGTCTTGCCCTTAAGTCAACATTTCATAGCTCTCCTCCTCCTCCTCCTCCTCCTCCTTCTTCTCTTCCTCCTCCTCCTCCTCCTCCTCCTCCAGTTCTTACATTCTTTTTGCTCATTCTTCAGCAATTTCCTTTGAGCCCAGGATGGGAAGAGATTAATTAAAAAAGACTTATCTGCACTTATGCACACTAGAGCATATATTTTAAATACAACCCTATAATATATATAATATTCTGTCTTTGTTCTGTTTTTATGTCTTATGAAACTTTTCTTCCTGACAGTATCTATAGTTATCTCTTGACATTCATGAGAGACTGACTTCAGGAACCCCCACAGACACCAAAAAGTACACATGTGCAAATCTCACATATAAAATTCTGTAGTGTTTACATGTTACCCATCCATATCCTTCTGTGCATTTTAAGTAATCTTTAGATGTTTTATAATACTTGACATGATGTAGCTGCCATGCAAATAGTTACACTTCACTGTTTAGGAAGTGATAAAGAATGAAATGTATGTCCATGTTCAGTATAGATACATTTTTAAAAAGATATTATTTTATTCACAGTTCATTGAATCCAAGAACATGGAATTCAACTATATGAAGTTGAACAGTAAGGAATCTTTTTGTTAGATGGATATTCACACTTGATAAGTGTAGGTATGTTTGGGGCTGGGTGTCAACAGTGTCTCTGCACAAGCATGAAATCTCAGTGAGATCACCAGCACTAATATAAGAGCCTAGAGCATGCCTCTAATCCCAGCATGGTGAGGACAGACAGAAGGATCCCTGCAGCTCAGTAGCCAGCTTGTCTGGCTGGATCTAGAAACAAATGGTAAACAAATAAGAAAGTTTTTATCAAGAAAAAAAAACCCAAAAATGTTTTTCCCCCTCTGAGAAGAAATGAAAGATATAAAGAAGAATCAAACAGCTAGAACTGAAAGTGACACATTGAAAATAATTTGAAAAACTGGATGGGCTCAGTAACCGAGGTACAGCAAAGAAGAGGGAATATGTGGGCTTTGTAAAAAGAAATGCTCAAATTCAAATAGCTATACAGGAGACAAATGTAGCTTAATATTAAATTAAACACAGCCTGAAGCATCTGTAGGTGAGAGCTAAGTATCTTCCACCATTCTCACCAATATTTTGTAATGAAAGATGGTTTAAAAAATTGAAGAAATAACCTCTCAAATCTTCTAAAACTTTGCAAATAATACAGATTTAGCCAGGGAAAAGATGATGAAACTCCAAACGGGGTAAATGAAGCTAGAGCTGCATTTTCAGATGACAACATGCTGAAAGAGACCCGTGGTCGGCCCAACACCGAATAGCTCTTCAGAGACCAGGGAGTCTGGTCATATGTGACACTGCATTATTTCAACAGAATAAAAGGGACCAGAATAACTTATCCTGTGTAAATGTCCCCACACATTAAGGTAAACTAAAGAAACTATGAAATCTGTGTTTAGCAGAACCGGTATAGAGAATATTGCTCAAGAAACTTCTTTAGACAGGAAAAGGACAGCAACAGCGGAATGGGTCTTTGGGTATCAGCAATAAAGCAACAGTGATGGAGGGGCCAGGCACAATGGGCTGCTCATTGTATCAAGTTTTATAACTGAAAGTTAGAGCTATAATGTTTTTGGTTTGGTTTGCAATGCCTTCAAATGTAATTGTTGTTATTTTGTGTGCTGGAGATTGAATTCAGGCCCTCCCACACACTAAGCATGCTCTCTCCTCGCTGAGGAGCATTCTACCTCTAGCTCTTAGGAATGTAGGAGCATCTAAGACAATTATGTGGTGTAAGACATAAAGGGACTTCAGTGATGCCCAGGTTCTTACTTTCCACCAGAGGTGACAAAGTGTTCTTATTGACAGATTGGTAAATTATGACTATATACTTAAATCTCAGAGCAATCATTAACCTAAGTTCATACACAGACAGACAGATGCACGCATGCACCCAAGAGCATCTATCCATCTATCCTTCAAAACAATACGAATATGTGGGAGAGGAACAAAAAAAATGGAAGAGAAGACAGAAAGATTGTAAGAATCAGAATAACAGGAAGTTCGCTGTGAAACTGTCTCTTGTAGAAATGATTGTAATCAAGATTTAACAACAGCAATATCAGTAGATATGATAATACCGAATGGGGGAAATCTCACAGATCCACAGCCCTGCAGAAAGAACTCATGATTGCAGAGAGGAGAATTAGCTTCTCCCAGGGATGGGTCTCCCACCTGGGTATCTATTGTAGACTGGTTAGCTCTGAAGCCATCACACACACACAAGCAACAAAAATGGACTGAGCAGTCTTTATTTATATATTTGGGCATACACACACACATACACACACACACACACACACATGTGTATATATATATATATGAAAATGCTATCAGTTTGAGAGTCAGGGGGACATGGAAGGAGTTGGAGGGAGAAACTTGGGAGGGCCTGGAGGGATGGTGGGGGGAGTGATATAACTATATTTAAATATAAAATGTATTACAACTCTTTTTTAACTGGATTAAAGTATTTTTTATTAATTGATTATTTTATTTATTTACATCTTTAATGTCATCCTCCTCCCATTCCCCCCATTGCAGAGTTCTTCACCCCCTCCCCCCTCCCCTTCCCCTTCGCCCCCCCTCCTGCCTTGTGTTGAGTCCCTACAGGATTAGGTTCACCCTCTCCCACTGAGATCAGACAGGCCAGCCCTCTGTAGCATATGTGCTGGGGGAGTTGGGGAGGCCGAGGACCAGCCCATGTATGCTCTTTGGTTGGTGACTCAGTGTCTGGGAGCTCCCAGGGCTCCAGGTTAGTTGACACTGTTGCTCTTCCTATGGGGTTGCCATCCCCTTCAGCTCCTTCAACCCTTCCCCTAACTCTTCCATCGTTGTCCCCGACCTCTGTCTAATGCTTAGCTGTGAGCATCTGCATCTGTCCTGGTCAGCTGCTGATAGAGCCTCTCAGAGGACAGCCATGCTAGCTAGACTCCTGTCGTGCATGTCCTTACAGGTCTAGAAAATGCCTTCCTGAAATTCACAGGAAGAAAGGGAGGGGGAAACAGAACAGGAAAGAGAAAAAAATTAAAGATGATAGGTTTAAATCTTAAAATAACAAAAATTATGTAAGAATATATATGAAAATATGTTCTCATTGTGGTTTTAATTCTCATTTTTTACTGTTAACTAATAGTACTGAATCTACATTCATGTACTTGACATCACAGTTTGATCTTCAGCATACTTTCTATTCGTGTCTACTGCCTATTCTCTAGCTTTTAAAACATTTTTAAAATTAGCATATGTTAATTATACATAATGGGCTTCATTATGGTATTTTCAGACATGTACATCATGTATTTGATCATATTCATTCCAAAATTAACCTCTTCCCCACTCCCTCATTCTCCTTCCTCTTCTCACCTAGGCCCTTTCTAGTTTTTCTAGTTTAATTTTATGTTTATTATTATTATTATTATTATGTGAGTAAATGTGTATGTGTGTGTGTGTGTATGTGTGAGAGAGAGAGAGAAAGAGAGAGAGAGAAATCTAGTGCATTTCATCATGGTTACTTATAGCACATGTGAGGAGTGATTACAGATATATGGATAACTGTCCAGTGGCTATAGAACAGTGGAGAAAATTTCCCTTTCTCAGCAGTGATCAACTTCATATAAATCATCAGGCAGGGGTGAGCTCTCATGACTAGTCCACCCAGCCTCTCCGATCTGCAGTTAATGATAGCTGCCGTGAATCAAGCGTGCACTGGCCATGCCGTGCCTGGATGGCAGGGTTCCACACCACTCCCTGGCTTCCTCCAGCTCTCAGATGATCGCTTCCATGATGTTCCTGGAGCCTTGGAGGGTGTGCTTCAGATGTTTTATTTATAAGTGAACGTTTACTTGTCATTTATTCTTAGCATTTTGAAGTCATGACTCTCTGTCGTTACCTTTGCCCATTACAAAAACCAGCATCTCTAACCAAAGCTGACAGGAGCAGTAATCTGAGGGCATAAACACAATTATTTAGATAAAACGTAGACAGGCATATTATTTCCATTTTATAAAATACCCATTGTTGCTTCCCTACTAGAGCCTATGATCTTCCTAGCTGTGAGATTTTGACCAGGTCAGATATAGATGCCTTCTTGTGGAGTGGGACTCAAACCTAATTTGTCTTGTTTTGTTTTTTATTATTTTACTTTGGAGGTTTGAAAGTTCTTTGTATGTTCGGGAAACAGAATCCCTGCCAAACCTATAGTTCTCTATTTATGTCCTAGTGTGTGGCTCAAGTTCAAGTGTTACCCCCTAGTGTATATTCATGTTTTTATTGTCTTCACAACATTTTTTCACAAGACAAAAATTTTCTTAATTTTGACTTAACACATTTAAAAAATTTTTACAGTTGGGGAATTTAATATCTGTCTTAGAGGTTTTATTGCTGAGAAGAGACACCATGACCAAGGTAAGTCTTATAGAGGACAACATTTAATTGGGGTTAGCTTCCAGTTTTAGAGGTTCAATCTGTTATCATCATGGCAAGAAGCATGGCAGCATTCAGGCAGACATGGTGCTGGAGGAGCAGAGAGTTCTACTTCTTGAACTGAAGGCAACCAGGAGAGACTCTATCTCTTCTACACTGGGAGCCCTCAAAGCCTGCCTACACAGTGACACACCTCCTCCAACAAGACCACATCTACTCCAACAAGGCCACACACATCTCCTAATCATGCCACTTCTCACGAGCCAAGCATATTCATACCACCACAATACCTTTCTCCCAATAATTTGTAAACTCACTAGCTAGATAGTCAGGAAGACTAGAGATAGCAACACAGGCTCATAAAGACTACGGGAAGATATTCTGTGACCAACATTGCTTGAAGAAAGGTATACAAGAAAATTCCGCAGAGATAAGATGAACTTTCAACAAATACAGCACAATAACCAATAATTTCTTTTCATTTCCATCACACCCTTGAATGGATGTACCATATTCTATTTATCCATGCATCCACTGAAGGATTTATCATATAGTAATTAGGAATAAAGCTGTAAAAATAGAGGTGTGGGTTTTAGAAGGAACGTATGGTTTCATTTCTCATAAGAAATACTTGGAGTTGGATTGCTGGATCACAGTTATGTGCACATTTAGCTTTCGAAACAACTGCTGAACTGTTTCCTACATGGCTGCCCCGTGGTGGACAACTGCTGAACTGTTTCCTACATGGATGCCCCGTGGTGGGTTCCTGTAAGCACTGTACCTTGAGCACCTGCATTTGGGGTTGGGAGTATTTTTAATTTTTCTCTCTTATTGTGAGTGAAGTAGCATCTCATGGAGTTTGTCTGAGGGCACGTGTCTGTACTGGGAATGGAGCCCAGGGACCACGCTGGAGAGGTGGAGCTTCATCCCTAGTCCCCAGTGTGGCTTTCATTTCCAGTTTTCTAGTGTGTAAATATTCCGAGCAATGATTTGCATGAATGACTGTTTAACATCTGGGGCAGTGTTGTTTCAAATCTGTTATTCTTTTTTTTGCGACTTTCTTTTTGTTAATTAATTGTGTGTGTTCATTCCATTCCTCGGCTTAGAGTCCCACGTCAGAGATATAAGTTGTGGCTCCTTCACTGGCCATGTGGCCTGTCTTCTCATTATGTGCTCTGTGCCTTTCACTTGGTCTCAGATGTGCACAGCAGAAGTTACATGTTCTGATGAAGTCCAATTAATCAATCATTTTATTAATATTTGATATTGGAGTTGAGATGTTTACCTAACCAAGTTCCAGAATTATTTTCTGGTATATTTTCTTTTCATTGTTTTCTAAGTTTAGTTTTTACTGTTAGGTATATTATCCATTATGGGTTAGCTTTTATCCCCACAGTGTGTGAGGTGTACATCAAGTTGTTTTAAATATGGATACGCAGCTGCTGCTAGTTCGCCGATCTGTCCAGCTATAGCAACATTTTTTTTCTTTAATATCATCAATGAGTTTTTACTTTTCGTCGATTCTACCATTTCATTCCTACAGCTTTAATTTGGACCAGCTCAAGTTTAAGTCTTTTCGGCATGCTTGCTTTTATTTGCTCGGCTCTGCGTTTATTCACTTAGACATTCTGGCTCACATTATTGTGTATAAGATAGCACTTACAGATTCATAGTCTAACTCACGGTGATTTCTAATTTTGTGCATTGGTAACTTTAGGCTGTGACATCATATTTAAGTTACCTTATTTTTTGAGGTACCATGACATGGAGTTGCTGCCACCGGGGCTACTTGATCTTCCTGTGAGAGTCTGGCCCTGGTGGACAGGGTGTAGGTCTTTGATTCCACCTTGCTTTAGGCTTTGTTTATGTTTTCTTGGTGATGGCTTTGGTATTTTCTCCCTCAACTGAACGCTGACTTTCGCTTTTTTCCTGTTAATCGTTTTGGTTACAGCTTCCTGTTTCCCACGCTGCCTTCACCAAATCCAAACTCTTCGGTGTCTCGCCTTGCTTTGCCATGAGCTCAGGAGAGCTTGGAAAAGATTGATCGTCTGATTCACTCCGGATCTAGTTATATTTTAATGAGTGTACTTTGCAGGATATTTATTAGCCCTATTGCCCACAGCAGGGATCTGTTTTACCCCTTTACATGTTCTTTTTTTAGTACCGTGTCTGGAAACAGTTGCAAATGTCCCATTTGAGTATTTTAGTTCTATTTACTGAGGACAAGAAACATGTTATTTAGTATCCAGTCCAAGTAAGTCTCAGGTGCCTTTCACTTGCCTTCCCAGATACACAGTCAAATCATCTTCAGGAGCACCATAGAAAGAAACCTTTGGAAACCACACCAAGTGATGGCAGAGCACAGATTATCTCCATCCTCCCTTCGGATGAAGAGCAGTAACTTCTTTTTACTCAGTCATCATGGCAAAAAGAAAACTATACTATCCCACTGTAAAAAGCTCTGGCGACTTTGGGCCTTTTGCTTCTATGAAAGGCAAATATGGTGAATATCTGGGAATCTGAAAATGGCTCCCTACAATAGAAATGCAATTCTCCTCCATCTTAGAGAAGCCACAGAGGGTGACCAAGAATGGATTCCAGGGTTGACCCTGGAACATCTTGAAATTGTAGTCAGAGCACAGGGCTGTAGCACCAGTTCAGTGTCCCCCTTTCTAATAAGCAGGATTTTTTTTTCCTCAATGTGTTTTGTATTTGGTCTTTTCAAACCTTGCTCAGCACAGAGCTTCTGTTTCTTTCTAAGTCAAGCCTCTCGTTCTGAGAAAAGAAACGTTAATCGATTGTGCATTCATTCACTTTGAAATTTCTATCGTATCTCTGTTCCCTCTTCCTATGAATGGACAGAAACAGATGGCAATTTTAATAAAGATAACACTTTCCAATATTTGCTTCAAGTGTGCTGTGTTGCTATAAATAGATGAAATACAGAGTACTAAAAAAAAAATCACCTACCCTCTAAACAAACAAAACCAAACAAGTAAAAAACAAACAAAACCAAACAAGTAAACAACAAAAAAACCCAAGCAAGATGGACCAAATACAAAACACATTGAGAAAAAAAAATCCTGCTAATTAGAAAGGTGAACACTGAACTGGTGCTGCAGCCCTGTGCTCTGACTACCATTTTAAGATGGTGCAGAGTCCACCCTGGATAACAACAAAATCCCCAGCAACCCTAGACATAAAACGTGTGTGGTATCTGAACGAAAATGTCTTCTATGGGCTCCGATGTTTGATATTTAGTCCCCATGTTGGATCTCTTTGGGATTAGAAGATGTCACCTTGCTGGAGGGGGCATGTCATTGGATGTTGGCTTGGATCCTTCCAACATTCCTAATGGCCTCTCTCTGTTTTGTGCTTTTAGTTTGAAGACGTGAGCCCTCAGCCTCTCCTCCCACCACCAGGTTCCTGCCATCTGCTGCCTCTACTCCATCATCATGGACTTTTATTCCTCTGGAACCCTAAGCTCAAAGAAATAACTTCTTCTATAAGTCATGGTGTTTTACCACGGTAATAGAAAAGTAACTAATACAATGTCTAAGACATTGTTTAAATATGTATTATATTTTATCTTATGTGAGTGAGTGTTTTGCCTCCAGCTGCACAGTCAGTGCTGGAGGAAGCCAGAAGATGACCAGAAGATTCCCTGGAACTGGAGGTAAGGGCAGTTGTGAGCTACCAAGTAGGTGTTGAAAACTATACCCAGGTCTTCTGTAAGAAAAAACAAAACAAAACAGCAAGTGCTCTTAACTGCTTTTACAAGCTTATCTTGATTATTTACCACACTCCTACAAGGTTGGGGCTTGGTAACTATCTTGGAGTTTGAATTCCTGCATCTTGTTCCTGAGTGTAAACACCTCAGCTCTGTATATCCTTGACCCCAGTGAGGGTTTGCAGAAGGGTCCCCGATCTCCCTCTCTAGGGAAGGAGGCTCAGCTTTCATAGAACAAAAGTCTCTATGCACAGCCAAGCTGGAGCCCTAGAAGTTGTCAAAAGGCTTGAATAGCCAGAAGAGATCAGAGAGAAAATCTTACAAGCCTTGGCCATTTCTTGCTCCCTTAGCTTGACACATAGCATGTGACATGCTATGAACCATGACACCTATAAGTGGCATATCTGGGGCAAAATTATGCACAAGAAGCTGTTTCCCCCCTAAACCTTCAATAGCAATTTTTAACAATCATCTCTGGTTTCTTTTGAGCAAATGCTTTATAGCTTAGTAATTTTTCAAGTTAAAGAGAAGCATGTTGTCTAGTTTTCTCTACCTTTAACGTCATGGACAATTTACTTCAAATAAAGCCATAGATGTTGTCCCATGATAGTTGGAAAAGTTAAACATAGCTTTCTCTTGTGAACTGATCTGTGGGGACCGGCTCTTTCCAGACAGAAAGCTGTGTCTGGAGATCTGGCATGGCCTTTCTATTGGCTCAGTATAATGACAACAGTGACGGATGATTTGAGGGCAAATTGTGTCAGTGGGTGGGATGTCACGGCAGCTCGTACATTGTCAGAAGGCTTGGACAATTTAAATACCACCCCTTCATCTTTGTTTTGCCATATCTTTATCTTGTTTGTATTTTTAATCTCTCTCTACATGAAGTGTTTTTCCCACTAAAAATAAGCTTAGCCTTATGCTAAGCAATATAAACATATGACTTATGAAGTTTGGACTCAAGTTTGGAAAGTCATATGTTTGTTTAAGGAAACATTAAATCATACACATTTTCAATTTAAAAATATTTCTGCCTGAGTAACCCCAAATCAGGAGTCTAGCCAGGCTCGTGTGCACACAGTAGTTTGAGAAATAGTTGCTTAGAGCAGGGGTTTACAAACTTCCGATGGCTACCTGTAGGAACTATGTTTATGCCCATAGTCAAGTCCTTTTGTTACTGTAATGCCTTGTCTGCCTTTGAGCTATGACAATAGGGTTGAGTAGGTCCTATAGACACGCGTGCCCCATAGAGCCGGATATGTTTAATACGTGACCCTTTAAGCAAGGGTAGCAGGGATATTTCTTAGTTTTGATTTTGTCTACTTCCACGATCAAGTCTTTTATTTTGCCTTTTGAATGTATATATGGTAGGTGATGTAAGTATGTACATGTGTGTATGTGCATATGCACATATGTGTACATGCATGAGCAGGCCAGAGGTTGACTGTGGGTATCTTCTTCTATTACTCTCTACTTTATATATTGAGGCAGAGTCTCTAAATTGAACCCAGAGGCCATCTATAAGTTAGTCCAGCTAGCCAGCTAGCTCTAGGAATGCCCCGCCACTGGAGTTAGGTGGGCCACCATGCATGCCTGGCTTTTTCTTGGGGTTCTGAGCATGTGACCTCCAGTCCTCCCTCTTGCAGGGTGCACCCACTGAACCCTGCTTTCTAGGAGTATCTTTCCTGTGGTGAGAATGCTTTGCTTTTTGTGGAGACTGGACTAAAGAGATCCCACTTATGCAGATTGGACCCACATACAGTACCTATGCTGGCTGGAGGAAGATCTGCTTTGGGAGCTAGCTGACTCATTATTCTGCAGCCAGCTGGATTGAATGTTCTGCAATTTCTCTCTCTCCCATGATCAGAGCAGTAGCAGCACAAAGTAAGGTTTGAAACTTGAAAGCTCACTGAAAATATCTAGCACTGGTGTGGCTGCCATGTTATTTCCCATATCTAGATACCCAGAGGGTATAGGTATAGGCAGATTCTGTTGGAGATAAAGCAAGTACTTGTAAAGTAGAGGAAGAAAACCATGGAGCTTTGTGATTCCGTGTTATGCACTCTGGAAATTGTGTTTTTCAATCATATATCTCTCTATCTCTGTGTCTATCTCTATCATCATCTCTATCTGCATCGCTTGATGGTTGAAATATATATTATATATCTAATATATACAACCAAGATATTTTATATATGTGTATACACATATACATCCCTTACATTTAAGCAATTATGAATTGCCAATATTGAATACTAAAGCAAAATGACTATGTGTACGTGTATTAGCAATTGCTCTGGAAATATACTTTATTTCTCATTACTATGGTTACATCAGGTGCATTAAGATATTTAGTATGTGTCATTAATGAGATAAGAAGTTATGATTAAACACTTGTAAAGTAAACATGTTTTCTTCAAGATGGTTGTAGATTGACTAACTGAATTATGTATCAAATATTGACTTGTTACAGAGAAGAAAATGTGTGTGTGTGGGGGGGTGTAACTGGTTGGAAAGTTTTTATAGAGGAAATTTTGTTTGAGTCATGACGGATGAGGAGGAGCTGTCTCTGTAGAGAAGCATTTCAGGCAACAGGAATTATCCTCACAGGGAGTGTGCGACAGTGATTGGACTTTGCCAGACTGTTGGCTACATCATCACTGTCCAGAGCAAGCTTAACCTGTGGGAAGCTTTTGGGAACACTCTCAGGAAAAAGTGTTTCTTTGTTTTGGACACACACACACACACACACACACACACACACACACCATACATGCTTTCATTTTGGTACACTGTCTCATGGAGTCCTCAGTCTTGCTGAATATATCAGTCACCTACCCCTACCTCCAGGATGCTAAGGTTACAAGGAAGGCTCCATCTCCCCTGCAACATAAGCAAGGGTCCCACAGAACTAGGACTCCATGTTTCCTTTGGCTTAGCACCTACCACCTTCTTAGAACAGTGTGGGGTTTTTTTTTTTTTTGGTGTGTGTGTGTGTGTGTGTGAAAAACAGACACATCCCTGTTCATTCCAAGGATCCTGTATCCAAGAGCAGAGACCTTCATAGGACCCTTTGCTGACACCCACCATGGGCACAGTTTCTAGCTTACCAAGTCTGGCAGGGGCTTTTTCATGGTGCTATAAACAAAAGATACCAAGGGAGTAAGGTCAAGGCAGAAGTGTGACCCTCACAGTTTAACCAAGTTCCATCAAGTAATAATCTCGAAATTTGACAGAGACATATGTGTTGGGTTCTCATGAGGAAGCCTCTGGTTGTGTAGCCTGTGCATTGGGGGTGGAGTGGGGTGATGGGTGCACCAGCATCCCTAAGAACAGTGTCATCTGGAGGAGGGCTGAGGTGGCTCAGCCACAGTCTAGCAGCCTTCCTACTTGTTTGGAAATTTTTGCACCATAATAAGGTCCAAATGTTCTTTATATCTTTTCTGAACTCCTTTGGCTTCACACAATTTACAGAATCCCTGAATATGGAAGTGGCAAGTATGTTGCCATCATCTGCTTCAACTTTTACATATTTATTTATGTGTTTATTAAGTTATTTATTTATTTACATTCTGATTGCAGCTTTCCCTCTCTCCCCCCTTCCAGTCACTCCCTCTCACCTCTCCCCTCCCCATTCATTCCTTCCCCCACCATGGATATCAAGCATCCTTATTCACTCCTTCCCCCACCACGGATATCAAGCATCCTTGGCAAATCTAGTTGCAGAAAGACTACATGCATCTTCTCCTATTGAGGCTCGATGAGGCAGCCCAGTTAGGGGAAAGGGATCCAAAGGCAGGCAACAGAGCCAGAGAAGGCCTTGTTCCCAACCTGTCCCCATGGTTAGGAGTCATACATGAAGAGCAAGCTGTAGAATTATTAAGCATGTGAGGAAGGTCGTGCATGTGCTCTGGTTGGAGGTTCAATCTCTGTTAGACTCTTTGGGTCCAGGTTATCAACTCATGCATTCTCTTTTCAGATAGAAACTGAAGTCCAGAGAGTGCTTTGTCCAAGATACTGGTCCTCAGTGCTGTACTATCTCACTCTTCCCTGCCCTTCCCCCTTTCCTTCCTTCCCTTCATTCTCTCCACTCCTTTTTGCAAATACATATTAAATAGCTCCCATGGATTCTAACAAGTAGTTGGGAAATGTCAGCGAACAAAATGGCTTTACAAATTCTATAAATGCTTTTGAGGACACACACACATACACATACAGTGGTAATTATATCATTGAATAATTGTGATGAGGAAAAAAATCAGAGTGGAATTACTAAAGGCAGGAGAGATAAAGGATGCACTTTCAACAAAGTGCTCAGGGGCCGAGATTTGTTCTAGAGATGATATTTGAATGAGGGCTGGAGTCAGAGTCTGCCGTGTGAGAATCTGGGAGCAGTGTATTCTAGGTAGAGGGACCAGCTGGTACAAAGGCCTCAAGGTGGGAGTGTGACTGGTGGGAATAGCACAGAGCCCACAGAGACTAGTGAGAGCAAAGGACGGGTAGAGTGGGGGATGAAACCAGGAGAGCAGCCAGCTTACAATCCCCTCATCACTGGCTGCAACGGGACTGGCTATTATCCTAGGTAGGAGAGGAAAGCTCTGCAGGACATTCTGACAGTGGAGTAACACAACTTGATTGGTGTATGTGGAGAGTAAGTGTATCTGCTGTGTGAATGTAGATTGTAAGTGGACAATTAGAGAATTAGGAAAGTCCAGGTGGAGCTCTACATAGAAAGAGAAGAGGTTATGTTTTGCATGTGTATTGAGGCTGTGCGGTGAGAAAAAAAGAGATGCCATGAATAATTCCAGAAAATTTGACCTCCATGGCAGGAAAGATGGAGACGCTATTAGTTATCTGGGACTGTTAAATCTTGCTAATGGGTGGATGGGGCGGGTTTGAGAGAAAAAAAAACAGCAAGTTTAAGCACATTGGCTGGGGAACATAGCTGAGATAGTCAGGACAAGGTAAGCAGGAACCAGATGCCGAGTCCTGGAATTAATGGAAAGATTTTTGCTGAAGACGTAAATTGTAAAGTGTATGTGGAGTGCTTAAATTCACGAGACTAGATGAAATTGTCAAGACAGCATAAAAAGGAGAGAGAAAGAGAAAGAAGAGAGAAAGAGGCGACAGTGATTGTTAATCTTGGTTGTCAACTAGATGGGATTCAAATTGTCATGGAAATGAATCTCTAGGTATGATCTGAGGGATGATCTGGATTAGTTTAATTGAGGTGGGAGACCCTTCCTGAATGTAAGTGGTAATAGTCCCTGAGTGGGTGTTCAGGACTGAATGAAAAAAAATATATAAAAAAGAGTAGTAACCTTGGCACATGCGCATCAGGGCTCTCGGCGTCCTAACTGTGGACATGTGACCAGCCTCCCCTGCTCCTGTTGCCATAGCTTGCTAGGCAGGATAGACCGACTGTACTCTCTGGAACCATAAGAACCCTTCTTTTCTAAAGTTGTCTTGTTGAGTATTTTGTTGCAGCAACGAGACAAGTAATTAACATAGTGACCAAGGTCCCAACCCTGGCACATCAGTTTTAGAAGTTCAGAAAACAGAGAAGGATGGAAAGAAAACTCAGATAATAAAACCTAGGAAGTAGCAGGAAGCCAGAAGTATGTGCTGACTTTGAACACAGGGGGACAGTATAATTAAAACAGAGGCAGTGAGGAGTTTGTGGGCATTTCGGATGGGCCAAAGGGTATGTCGACAGGAGGCTTCGTCTAACATGCCTAGGAGATATAACTGGGATAGCTGCAGTTGGGAAAGCTGAGTTGGAACGGATTTCTGCAATACCAGTGGCCCTAGCAAGGTCAGAATCCACATAAGATGAAGCAAAGTAGAAGCAGCTTTACAAAGCCTTTGTGCTATGGAGGGAAAATAATTCCTCTGGCAACAGCATCAGTAATAACAATAACTACTATTAACTGTAACTGTACTGATGACAATAATTATAACATTAGCTAAATTTGCCAGAGAACCATCTATATGCCAAGGACTTTATAAAAAAAAATGAACTCTTTGGTCTTGAGACCCACTGAGGAATGTAGGCGTTTCAATTCCTATATTTTTAGAAGTCAAAACTATAGTTGAGAGATATTAATTTTACAGAGATCTCACACATATTATTTATGGAACTGGGATATGAACTAGACAGATCTGATACAATAGCCTATGCTCACCCCGCACCATCTTTGTCTTTGCCCTGGGAAGCTTTGGAGGACTGCTGTGAACTTCAGACTCATTCTTGGGAGATGAAGGTGTTGGAGGTTTTGGGTGTCAAGGATTCTCAGGGCTGAAGTAATCAGCTAATTGCTGATGGTTCTCTTTTCAAATTTTGCGAACTAGAAATTCAGGGTGATATGCAATCATACAGAGTGGGTGAACTATCTGTTCCCTAGAGAGAGGAGCTCCCTTGGGGAAGGTTTCAGTTCGGCTGCCCTTTGTTGCTTGAGTCTTACAGCGGAAGCCTTGAACCGCTGCCTGGAAATGATTCGCCCTGTCTCCTTTCACACCTGGAGTATCCTAGATAAACTCTTTTCCAGACTGTAAATAATAATTCATGAGAGCTACGTGAAATCCATGTTCATGAACACCCCACCCTTTTTTTCTATTCACTTTGCTTCAGACACTATTAGATTTTCCCTCCCTGCTTAATTATATCCTTTTAAGTTGGTATTTCAAGTATTCCTTTTCATCCGAGGCTTACATAGTCTAAGGTTGAATAGCATTGCAGAATTTGTGATGAAGAGCAGGAGTTTGTACTTTCTACAGATTTCTCTCTCTTAAGGGATCCACACTCTATCGACTGAGCTACAGCGTTTTGTAATGAGTGGAAATTTCCACATTCAGAGTCCATTTGGCAATGTCTGTGGGAGCCTTTTCTTATTTCAACCAAGGTACTGAGTTGAGGGTAGAGATCATGTTAAATATTCTATATTACAAAGATGATTCTTCAACAAAGACTTTACCGAGTCAAAAATGTCGAAAGTAATGAGATTGAGAAACTCTTCTGTAAAGCATCGTTAGAGGACATTACATCTGGAAGTTTTCCTGACTGTAAAGCTAGGGCATTGCATCCTCCAGACCTTAATGAACAGACATCCTTCCTTCCACCACAAGCTCTATTGCTTACTTTGCAACTTTATTGTCAAGTACATTGCTGGTGCAATGTGATACGAATGCGTTCTGATTTTTACGAGATCAAGTGCTAGACAGACTGTTAAGTAGGTGAAGATACTGGAGTAGCTGAGATTTCCCCTTAGGTCACTTGGCTAGGTTGTTGTTGTTGGCTAGGTGGTTCTGTTGGCTAGATATGAGCTCTACTCTCTAAGGCTGCCAGAGACAATGAGTGTATTTCGCCCCCCCCCCCCCCTTTTTTTTTCTTTTCAGTGACAAGGGTCAAGTCTTTTTTTCTTGAAACCTTTGTTCTATGAAGTCAATCTACTATCCCAGTCCGGCACCTAGTGTGGCAGCTGCGGGAGCAGCAGCAGCAGCTCAGGGGCCACTGAAATGATGAACATACCTTTCTCTGCACATATGTAAAAACCTAGACCACAGTGGCTGGCTTTTCCCAGCAACAATGTTTATATTATTAGAATAAGACAATCTCTCTCTCTCTCTCTCTCTCTCTCTTTCAAATCTTCAGGTTTTTAAACTTGTTTTTTTTTTATCTTATATGTTGGTATTTTGTTGGCATGTGTGTATGTGCATCATGTGCATGTAGTATCTGAGGCAACCAGAAGAGGGAGTTAGATCCCCCTGGAACTGAAATTACAGGTCTCAGTTCCCATGTAGGGCCTGGGAACTGAACCTGGGCCCTTCTTACAAAGGTCCTTGTTTGATTTTTAATTTTTCTTTTTGAATAGACTCTCAGAGGAACTACTGGGGTTAGTAAGTTTTAACTTTTTGAAGCTTTTGATAGAAAAGTTTCCTCCTTTTTTTCCCCCAAGCTAATGTACTAAAACACTTCCTCAGCATGGTATTTTGGTGATTGGCAAAGGGTACCATCTTCAATGTTGTGTATTACTTAGCAACTCTTCCAACTATTGGATTAGTATTGAGTCAGGAATGACAGAGCCTGGGAAGAGCCCCTTATTAAAGGGGAATGTTCATTATCCTCCTTTGAATAATTTCCCAAGAAGATAAAGAGAAGAGTCTGTTGTTTGGAAAGCTATTGGCACCTTCTGTGTTTTCTGATCTGACGTCATCTTGCTGCCAAGAGATGCCCTGAATGTTTTGTGTTCTCCTTCACCACAGCACCTTCAGAAAACTTCTCTTGATGGCTCACTGATTTCTTTCTTATCCTTCTGCCTGATAAAGAAATCAGAATATACTTAAAGATGCAATGGAACTCGAAGATGATGATCTACATTCAGGGAAATCAAGGTTACTGCAAGTTCCTTACCTCCTCTCTACTTTGACCCTGAGTAAAACTGTCTTAAGAACAGAACTGGCTTCTAATTTCTAATTCCTCCAGATGTATAGAGCCTATAACCATTAGAGTCATGGGATATTTTTAAAAATATATTACATATATCATTTGTTTCTGAATCCTGGCGCATGCCTTTAATCCCAGCACTCAGGAGGCAGAGGCAGGTGGATTTCTGAGTTCAAGGCCAGCCTGGTCTACAGAGTGAGTTCCAGGATAGCCAGGGCTATACAGAGAAACTCTGTCTCGGGGAAAAAAAAGAAGTAGAAGGGAATATTATAAAATTGGTCCTGTGGACTGAGATTCTCAGCTTGCTGAAACTGGGCAGATGCTTCCTTTATGACAAGACATCTTCCAGGCTGTGTCTACAGACAGGCGTATCTACACTGAGGACAGGCTGAGGATTGACTGGACAGCACCACAGATGAGAGTATCTGCTTCTTGGGTTGAGCTAACAGCTAATAAAATGGAGCTGATTTTGGAATCCAGAAAAAGGTGCAGTCGAGCACAGAAGATTGTATCAAGATAATAATGCACCCAATACTGCATAGTATGACATCACTGGGTGGGACGGAAAGTGGATTTTATCAGGAAATAATGGCAGTGCCTTAACAGGTGAGTCCAGCACAGGGTGGAAAGGGGTGGTTGGGGTAACCTCACCATGGCAGTTAGTGGGTCTCTAAACATGAATATAGAGACCAGGATGCTAGTTACCACCCAAAAGACAATGGTGGGTAATGGAGGCCAAGGGTAACCTCCTGGACCAGCTGGTGACTGGGGGATCAGAAAAGGCCCTGCAGTGGAATGGAGTTATTGTGCTGTGGTCAGCTGGGTAGTCCAGACTCCAGACTCTGAAGACACCAATAATGCAGTTTCTGCTTTGTCCTTGTTGAGGGTCACCATGGCATCTTTTAAATGTGCACACTGGTTATGAGAACAATTTTTATCTATTTATTTTGTCTTCCTGTTTTGCATGCATCCTCTGAATGTGGGCAACTCCACATTGACACACTGGGTCAGGGCTGGCTGGGAATGCATAGAAATCCCCCTGCCTCAACCTCCCAGATACTGGGCTTACAGCTATGAGCCACCATGACCAGTTAGACCATTTATCTTTGTTCTCCCATGGTGGAGCAGTATTCCGCCAAAGCACGGTGTTTATCCAGATCACAACAGAAAAGCTTTGTGCAAACAGAACTTGGAAAACAAAAGAAAAGGCTTTGAATTTAAGGGGGCATTAATGTTGTCTCTCCCCATTCTGGTTAAATAGTTTGCTCCGCAGAGGCCCTGCATGCTGCATGGAGGACAGAGCACAGGCTAGGAGGCCGCCAAAACCAGACCATGACTCCCCGCTGAAGTGCATGTTAACGGAACTTGGAAACCAGTGTCTAATGAATGGCCTTTCAGGATTGTTTGGTGTGTTTCTGAAATAAGAAGTGAATATGTTCTGTAGAGTGAAAGCATGGTACAAACAAAAATTACAGTTCTGAGTATAAGGACAATTTAAATGTAAATCATTGTTCATCCGCCACCTCCACCCCTAACCTTGTCCAGAACTAATGCTCAAGCCAAGAGATGTTTTGAGATGCCCAATCTCCTAGAACTAAGCCAACGAAAGGACCATTCTCTCAGGTGACGAGAAGCCAGGGAAAGGGAGGAGATGGCCTAGTATCCAGTCTTAATTAGGGCAATATTCTTAGAAACAGGGAGAGGGAGAAGGGAAGAGGGGTAGAGAGTGAGCTCCAGCACTAGTCACACCTATTTTTTATCCACGTACTGCTCGGCAGCATTCTAGAGTTTCCATCGTGCTTTTATATGTGCTGATATCATTTGAGCAGCTGAGCTTTTCTATTCTCTAATACATTTTTATAAAACAGAGTCCTCAGGCGGGAGTTCTTTATCCTTAGCCCCTCCCGGAAAGCCAAGTTTTCATGGACACCAATGTGGCTGCAGCCTGGACGTGACTCAGTGGCACAGAAGGAGATCTTGCATCTCTACAGTCCTACCACATTGACGCTTCTTCCCTTTGCCCATTCCCTCCTCTCTATGCTCCCCAGCACCTCCCACGTTAGTGCATCCATCAGGCTGAGGTCACAGGATGTCCATACTACTTTTATTATGACTTATTAGGTGTCAGTCAGGAGGGTCGTCTAGAAGTCTCGAAGGCAGCCTTCTTCTTGGCTGCTTAACTCACCGTCCTGTGAGATGCAGCTGGACCCCGTTTCTGTCTGGTGTGAGTATGTGATCGTCACGTAGGGTCTCCAGAATGGCTACCATAACCCTTTGGTCTGTCCAGCTTAACTTAGAGGCTCTTCTTTCTTCATGCCTATTTTAACATATGTGTTGAGAGGAAATGTATAGGTCTACTAAACGCAGCCAAGCCATTCTCCTCATCGCTGTGTGCTTGTCTCTGTCACTCTCATGTAAGTATCAGGGTAGACTTTTCTGCACTCCGTAGCTTGCCTTAGTGTCCATCCACAGCACTGAGCTTCCTGCTGCACCCGGCTGCTGCAGTCGAAGCTTTGATGGATGGGTTTGCTCTCATGCGCTGCTCTGTTTCTGTGGATTTGTTCTATGGCAGGTGTCCTTGTTATTAAAAAATTGGTGTGAGAGGAAAAATGTTACTCCATGGGAAGGACACCACATGATTTTTCTTTCTTTTTTTTTTCTTTTCTTTTTTTCACATTGGGAGCTTCAGAGAGTGAAAAGGCATATGGGGGCTGTTTCATTTTCATGATTCCACAGCTCCACGTTAGATGACAGAGTAAGCAGTGGGGAAGAAGTTAAAGGACACAAAACTCCAGGTGGGGCAGTGGTGGTATGGGGTGACATTTTTTTTTACCCATTTAGAGATGGTGTGCTTCGGGGGACTATTGTTTGAGTCTCATTTGTCTTCTGTGTAAAATTGAAATAAATACACCGACTAGCATTTGAGAAGAAACTGTGTGATTAGCTGGCTGTACAGTGGTGTGGATAAATGTGCTTGATAGTTCAAATAAAAGTGGCTTTGGTGGTTTCCTGGATTTCTGAGTTGTTTTTCCTGTTCGTCAGTCGTCCTTAATCAGATGCTCCATAAACATTTAACGTGGAAGGCTGGGATTTAGCAGGCTCTATTCACACACACACACACACACACACACACACACACACACTCACACACGCACACACACAAACACACACCACACATGTGCATGCACACACACATGCATACACATACACACACATCACACACACATGCACTTACATACATATACACTCACACCACAAACACATGCACTCTTACACACATACACACATACACACATCACACATGCACAACACATCCATGCATATGTCTGTGCACATTCACAGACACCTGAGTGTGCCTAGACATTAGACAAGTGCACACAGACTCCTCTCTCCCCTGAACATCAGAACTGTGATTTCTTCAAGTTGTGCAATGAAAAAAAAAGTTTGATTTTTTCCCACGGCTAATTATAACTCCACCTGGGAAAGCAGTGCTGGCGCCTTTGGAGCTGGAGTCTTCATGGTGACTTGGGAGTTCACGGCAGAAACAGGACACCCCCGCAGAGAAAGTAGGGCTAGGATTCCAAGGAGAAGAGCTCTGTCATCTTCCAGTGATGGAATCTCTGGGACCAAGGCTTTAGCATTGTTTCCACCGGTGTGGGTTTCTCTATCACCTTATGGGCTGGCTGAGAAGACAACGATACCCTATATAAAACCTTGGGATGTTCTGTCATCCTAAAAAAAGGCAAGAGCCAGCCTGTACGACCATGCGCCAGGCTCTTAATTGTCCAGAAAATTGTTACTCAGGTACTGTGAGGCAAGGTCCTATTCTTTCAATTTAAACATTTTTTTAAAAGGTATATGTGAGTGCAGTGCCCTCAGAGGCCAGAAGAGGACAGCAAATCTCTTGGAGCTAGAGTTCCAGAAGGTCGAGTGCTGCCTAACATGGGTGTTGGGAACCAGACCTTGGTCCTGTGCAAGAGCAGTACAAACTCTTGCCAGCAGGTTTTGTGCATCAACTTGACACAAGCTAGAGCCATCGGAGAGGTAGGCCCCTCCGTTGAGGAAATGCCTCCATGAGATCCATCTATAGGGCATTTTCTCAATTAGTGATCAATGAGGGAGGGCCCAGACCATGGTGGGTGGTGCCATTCCCGGGCTGGCAGTCTTGGGGTCTATAAAAAGCCATGAGCAAACCGTGTGACGCAGGCCCAGTAAGAAGGCCTCCCACTGATCAGCACCCCTCCGTGGCCTCTGCATCAGCTCCTGCCTCCAGGTTCCAGCAAACATCGAGTTCCCGTCCTGATTTCCTCCATTGATGGACTATGATCCGGAAGTGTAAGCTAAATAAACCGTTTTCTCTACGACTTGCTTTTTGATCATAGTGTTTCCTGGCAGCAATAGAAACCTTGATTAAGACAAAGCTCTTAGCCATCTCTCCAGGCTTCCTTTCATTTTTCATCAGGCAAATCTTGGGTCCTGGGGTTCAAATCCGAGTTGGAAAAGTTAGCTGTTTAATTACAGTTGCTCTCTATCTTAGTTTTCAGACTCTTGGTAAAACGGAACCAGACATGCTCAGATGCAAATCCCACCGCATAAATGTGGATGGCGATCAGCATGGTCTGACGCTCTGTGGTTGTGCCTTTATCTGTAGTGTGGATCTTGGTCAGCACAATCCCCAGGGTTCTCATAGGGCAGCAGAGAAATAAATACAGCTGTCTGGCCTGCAGTGGGGTTGTTAGTTTTTCTTCCCCAAACCCTATCACTACTCCTGGATCCCTGTGGGGTTTCCTTCCACGCCTGTTATTTTAGGTCTAGAGTGTTTAGGAGTCTTTTAGCTGTTTGATCAACTGTCTTTAGGCTAATCTAGATTATATTAGCAGCTGCTGGTACATTTCTCATGAATTCATTGCAGAAAATAAATGGTATACTGCAGGTAACATAGCATGGGGCTTGGCTAACAGTAGGTGAATATACATTAGCTAAAAGGTTTTATTTTCCTAATGAAGGGGAGAAAAAGTAAGGGACATACCTTGAGCCTCATATTGAGTTCACCTACAATTGTCTTTTGAGGGCACAGAGTAAGTCAGGGTCTCAACTGTTCATCTCCAGGAAGCGATTATCTCCATTCCCTGACACTATGGAAAATTTCTCAGCTAGCTACAACCTTGACTGTATTCTGACCCAAATTGTTAAGTGGATTTGGTGAGACCATTCCCCAAGATAGTAAAGTGTTCCTAGGAATTTCTCCCAATGCTGGTTCTGTATTCAAAGAATAAAATGAAGATAGGGATAAAGATAAAATGGGTGAACAAGGAGGAAGCATGTTTTCATTTTAGCCTTTTCTGGCTACAGCCAAGCATACTTCCCCCAAGTCACCCATAGCAATGTAGGACAAATTACAGCTCTAGGTGCCAATTCCTTAGACTCTTGATTTCTTTACTTACTGATAACATTGAAATTTTGGGATTTTCATCTCAAGAGAACGAAAAATTAATAACACCAATAAAAAGGTAGAAAAGTCTATATCTAAAAATATGTTTGTGGCCAAAGAAGCATGTAGATCTTTTCACATGTATATAGAACTGGCCAATTGAACAAGAGAATATTATTTACAAATGCTTTCTTTGGGGTGCATTCCTCAAGTTCAGTATATAGAGAATAAATGTGTGTCATATGGCTAGTGAAAATCTTTCTTGTTTCTTTTTGTGCACTACGGAAGTAAACTTGCCATTTTAAACAGCAGGAAAAATGAGCATTGCCTTTTGCAGGCTAAGGATGGTTTTGTTTTACATCACAGAGGAGAGAACATTACAGGTCTACCTCAATGGCTTCTTGGCGGGTAGGAATTGAGTTTGTTTTCTCCCAGGGCATCATTTGAAGGAAAAAAAAAACAAACGGAAGAAGAGACAGAGTTATAATGCACACTAAACCAAAATCATAGCAGGGCTTTTTAATGTGACAGGGCCAACTAGAAAATTGTCTGTGGGTGAGAGGTATGGAATAGGAGGAGATGGACAGAATGAGGAGAAGCCACAGAAGACCAGAGGTGGCAGGAAACTGATGCCAAAGAGAAGCATCATAGCCAGCAGGAGAACAGCAGAAGAAAGAATGCTTTGCTGTTGGTGTTGACACAAATGTTATAGTTTTCAAGCTTTAGACGAATGGTTGTAGTCTCCATTCTATAGCTTCAAACCTCAAGTTTAGTGTGACATAGGAGAGTTCAGAAAGGAAGACTTAAGATCCAGGAGAAGACCATTTAGCATCATTCCTAGGCTGCTGAAATGTCCATCTGTGCAGGACTCTGATGAGGCAGGGGAGTGCAGGCTAATGAAGATAGACTATTGTGGACCTAGCACAGCCTGCTTGCTGAGTCTCTAAGGAACAGGGCAGGATACTCCCTCCTCACTCCCAATGAAGCAATTGCTTCTGGGAAGAGGGAGTCTAATTTCTATAATCTGTTTTGGCAAAAAGAAATTCCAGTTTCTGATTTGTTTCTTGGGAGGAAGAAGGAAAACAGGGATACTGAAGGTCAGACTGGCTTCTAAGGCCTTTTGGTTCAAGAGCTCAACATGGGGAACTTCCCTGTACTGCCACATTAAAAGCAATCCACGTGAACAATATGCTAGGTTATGGGGAAACTAATTGTGTGGATAAAAAGAGGAGCCTTTTTATAAAAGACCAGTTAGTTATACTGCACCTCTTACCCTGGACCTGTGCTGCAGGTTTCTTTCCAGGGCTTCTGTATAGATATCACCCCCCCCCCCTGTCTGGACTTCAGGTGGGCACCTGCTTAGAGCAGGGAGTGAGGAGTTGGCCTCAACCTCATTCATGTTAGGTCATGTCAGTTGTCACAACTTAGTGTACTGATCTACTTCCAGGCTGTGTCCTTCATTAAAAGTTTAGCCTACTGAGAGAATCAAAACCTTAATCAGGAAGGAGTACCCACACTTAGCAATATATAAAATACACATAATGCTTGTGTGTATCAAATTTCCCATGTTCGAATCCCAACCCCACGATGTGATGGCATTTGTAGGTGGCAGCTCATTAAAGCAAGTTAAAAGTAAGTGTGCAACCCCAGAGTGCTCCTTCACACCTTCCACTGTGAAGGCACAGCCAGAAGCGACCCTTGATGACAGACATTGAATCTGGCAATGCTTTGATCATGGGCTTGTCAACCTTGAAAACCATGAGAAACAAAGTCTGGTTGCTTATCATCCATTCGGTGTATGGCATTTTGTTTGCACACAGTCCTAACTGATTGGATACAGGAGCCCTCAGTTAAGATTAAATGAATGAGATTCTGTTTCTTGGGGTAAAGTTGCCATGCTGTATCTCTTGTGAGATGTCTGTGAACTCAGACACACGGCTGCTGCTTTCTCTTCAGACTCTTTATATCCCAACCACCATCGGAAAGGTGCTTCCTACACAAAGGGTTGGTCTGTCCCCTTCACTTGACCCTCTCTAGAAATTCTTGAGCAGACATGCTCAGATATTCATTCCCTGGGTGATTCTAAATCCAGACATTTTTGCCAGCCAAGATCAACCATCAGATCCTCTTTTCTAGAAAAAAGAGAAGGAGGCAGGGTTGTTCTCCGAAGACAACTGTGTGTTGGAAAATGTGCTGATTATTTCGATTTAGATTTGAGCCTTATCTTGAGTCATACCCAGGAGTAGGTGTCAAATTAGGAACTGGTTCATGGTTACATTATATGTAACAAGACTTTAAAAGTCATCCCCTCTGATTTAGTGCTGACTCGGTGCAACAGTTCACACGCTCCTTCAATAATCCCAGAGTTCCATGCAGTCATTGTGCACGTGCCCAGTCCTCCAGAAAGTCCGGTGTGGTTGTCGGGTACTGTTGCAGGCTCCCATGCACTCAAGCTGTGCATGGAGACTTACCATTGATGCTTTTCTTTTCTTTTCTTTTCTTTTCTTTTCTTTTCTTTTCTTCTCTTCTCTTCTCTTTCAGGGGTAGTTCTATAATCTACATTTCATTCACCAATGGGAGAGGACTGTAAAATTAAGATGAGATTTGATAATTAGTAATGGGTTTTTAAATATACTTAAATTTTCTCACTTTCTGCTTCAAGGGCAACCTGAGAAGTACTCGTTGACTCTGGGAGAATTCTTCTTGATTTATCACCACATTCAATGATATCAGGTAGAAGCGCTGAAAAAACATCCTTAAAGGAGAGTTTCAACAAACTGGGAGAAAGCAGGTGTTGTAGTATGTGTGCAGCCACCTGAGAATCCGGACTTCTAGGTCATCCTTGCTACATAGTGAGTTTGAGGCTGCCTGGGATACATGTGATGCTATATTAAAAGAGGTGGGATTGAGGAACTTCTGTCTTAGGAAGGGACTTTAGAAATGATACATCATCTTTAAAAGACACAGATATGGTAAGCAGAGTGGCTTCATAATTTCAAAGGATATGAAAATTCCTAGTACAGACTCATTCACCAAATTCTCTAAGACACTAATTTCTGGGTCTCTAAAGCCAGGCTTGATTTCAGGCAGGACCCACGTGAGACTTGTACAAGACAGCCCAGGATTGAGAGACTATTCCTCTATCCAGAAATAGCTGAGTCCTTGTTGATGATGCTCTGCAGAGTGGCTGGAGGAGGAAAGGTGATGGGGCTGAGTGGTCAGTATCACATGACTGGCATCAGTGGAGGTCGCCATGGTGTTCCAAACATGAATGGGTCATACTGAGAAGCTAAAATCTTTTTTTTTTTTTGAGACAGGGTTTCTCTTTGTAACCCTGGTTGTCCTGGAACTCACTCTGTAGACTAGGCTGGCCTCAAACTCATAAATTCGCCTGCCTCTGCCTCTCAAGTGCTGGGACTAAAGGCGTGCGCCACCACCGCCCAGCGAGAAGCTAAAATCTTGACTGATTCATTATGTCCATGAATTAAATTTGTTGTTATGGATACCAATGACCTTAATATTCTTAAAAGTGTTTCATAGTCTCATTGTAAGAGACTAAGGGAAAAAACCTGGAAAGGTGTATGTGTGTGTGTGTGTGTGTGTGTGTGTGTGTGTGTGTGTGTGTATGTGTGTAAGACACCCTCCAAGTCTTCTAATTCTTTAATTATTTCATGGCAGAGGTAACTGTTTAATTATACTTGCACAGCACCCCAGTTGGCCAAGAATGTCTTGGGAGAGAGTTTCTTAAACTCAAATATCTGTAGATGTTGGTGGATCGTTCTGTGCTGTTTAGATTTGTCAGCTCGATACAAACTAGCATTGCCTGCCAAGAGAGAGACTTGACTGAGAAATCCCCTCTTCTGATTGGCCTGTGGGCAAGTCTGTAGGGCGTTTTCTTGATTTATAATTCATGTAGGAGTGCCCAGTCTACTGTGGGTGATGTTACCCAAGGGCAACTGGTCCTGGACTATATAAGAAAACATGGGGAGAAGCCAGCAAGTAGCACTCCTTTATGGCCTCTGCTTCAGTCCCTGCCTCTAGGTTCTTGTCTTGAGTTTCTGCCCTGTTTTTCTTTAATGATGGACTGTGTGTGATATGTGTAAGCCAAAACAAACCATGACTCTCCTCCCCGCCCCCCAGTTCTTTTTTGCTCATGGTACTTCCCACAACAACAGAGAAGTAAATTAGGTAAACTTAATTCTTGAAAATTTATACTGGGGAGAAGGAAGCCAAAGCCTGTTGTCTTTGTTTCTTAATAAATATATGGGGAAGTTTTCTTGTAGTCTCAGAATTCAGTAACTTAACTATGATTCTAATAATTTTCTCACTGTTATTACCTTTTACTGGAACATTCTGTGTATTTTTAGAATATAGATTGTTTTTACTTTATTTCAAGAAAGGTCTCTCTTCTATATATTTTAATCTATTTTCTGAGCCATTATTGAATTCTCTATTTTGGTATGATAATATGCCTTAGGCTGAGTCGTTTACTTTTCTTTCCTTTTCTTCCCATCTGTTCCTGTCTCTTTTCTTCATTGTTTGAGGCCATCGGTCTTTTTCTGTCTGTGCCCTCTGTGATTATGTTCTCATATATTTGTAATTGTTTTCAGCTGTGTCTATTATACTCAGATGTTCCACCGTGGGATGTTATGGTTGGTGACTGATTTTCTTTTATTCTCAATCTCAATTTTCATCGCAGCCTCTCCCTTTACCATCTTGTTTGTGGTTTTGTTGATGTTCTCTATAAACCTATAGAAACAAGAGGCACAGGGTTCTTACTACCTGGGGGGTTTCTTCTATGTTATGTTTTTGCGAAGTTTGGGGTTATTTATAACTATGATTCTTTTGGCTCTCCTTTATCTCTCTCATTTGGTATATTCTTATAATAACACATCATTTCCTTTTGATTTCGTTTATGAGTACTATGGATGGACATAACCAGAATTCCCATTTTTCCTAACAGTGTAGACTGATTCTCCTTGAGTATCCACTCTGTCAGTGACTTCTTTGTTTTTCTCTTCTGAGCTACGGAGTGCATGTGTTTTATGTGTTTCTGTGTTTGCACATGTGTCTGTGTGTGTGTTGTGTGTTCACATATGTATGAGATGGTATGTGTGTGTGCATGTGTGCATGTGGAAGCCAGAGGTCAAGGTCAAGGGTCTTCCTTCATCCCGCTACACCTTATTTTTGAGACATGCTCTCTCAGGGAACTTGGAGCTCATCAGAGTCTTCAGGGCTTCTGTGTCTGTGCCCCATCCCTTGTCAGAGCTGAAGTTATAGAAACAGGCAGCTGCATTAAGTTTTTAAAGTATTTTATGGGATAAAATTCAGGTTCTTATACTTATATAGCAGGCTCTGTATAAGTCATCTACTGAGCCCCTGAACTACTTTTAATTGTGATTTTTTAAAAATTATTTTTAGCTTTTTTCTTCTCCGGGAAAACACCAAATGGCGGATGACGCCGGTGCAGCGGGAGGGCCCGGAGGACCCGGGGGCCCAGGATTAGGAGGCCGCGGCGGCTTCTTCTGAAAATCATGCCAGTGCAGAAGCAGACTCGGGCTGGCCAGCGGACCAGGTTTAAGGCATTCGTCGCTATTGGGGACTACAATGGTCACGTTGGTCTTGGTGTTAAGTGCTCCAAGGAGGTTGCCACTGCCATCAGAGGGGCCATCATCTTGGCCAAGCTTTCCATCGTCCCTGTTCGGAGAGGCTACTGGGGGAATAAGATTGGCAAGCCCCACACTGTTCCATGCAAGGTGACAGGCCGCTGTGGCTCTGTGCTGGTGCGTCTCATCCCTGCACCCAGAGGCACTGGCATTGTCTCTGCTCCTGTGCCCAAGAAGCTCCTGATGATGGCCGGTATAGATGACTGCTACACTTCAGCCAGAGGCTGTACTGCCACCCTTGGCAACTTTGCCAAGGCCACCTTTGATGCCATCTCCAAGACTTACAGCTACCTGACCCCCGACCTCTGGAAAGAGACTGTCTTCACCAAGTCTCCTTATCAGGAATTCACTGATCATCTTGTGAAAACCCACACCAGAGTCTCTGTTCAGAGGACCCAGGCTCCAGCTGTGGCTACCACATAAGAGTTTTGTACAACAAAAATAAAGGAATTAAGTCTGTTAAAAAAAATTATTTTTAAGCAGGGTAGAGTTATGGGAAAGATTTGGAGAGTTCTTCATAGTTAACCTATGGCCTCTAAAGGACCTGGCATTTTTCTTCCTTGGAAGCTCTTTCAGATATCCTGTGACCCTCTCTGCCCTAGGGATTGTAGGTGGACATCAGTCTACTAGGGCAAATGGAACAGAGCGTGCAGATGATGGGGGTGGGGCTTGGGGATGGGGGTGGGTTCAGAAGCCCTGTGGGTTTGTACAGTACACACTGGGACCAACTGTGGGGAGACAAATTGCTTTACTTGGGGTCATTCAAGGATGATATACTTTTGGGAATGGAGGTCAGAACATCCATGATGGGCAAAGGTCATTGGCTGAAGGTATAAGGTACTGAGATGCCTTATCAGCCTAGAGAGGCATTCCAGGAATCCGAGGAAAAAGGAAGTTGAACCTGTAATCTTAACCAAGACTATGTGACATTCCTGTGTGGGAGTTAAGCTCAGAGGAGGGGAAGCCCTGCTAGTAAAGGGACTTTTCTATTTTGCACCCAGAGAGCCTAGAAGGCTACCTGGACAACGGGAGACTTCGACTCTAATTGGCAGGGAAACAGTACCCTGCGTCATAACTTATGATCCTTCCCCGGTTAGAGCTGCGTACTTTCTTGGACAGATGAGTGGGATGGAGTTATTATCTTTCTTTGCATCTGCCTTCCAAGTCATCATGGACCATGGTAACATGGAGTTGGTCATTTTGCTGGTTCATCTCATCATTTCTACTCACTGGCCTTCTCCTTAGAGTGGTGTCTATTTCTGTCAGTAGAGGGGAAAAAAAAAAAAACTAAAACAGTGCCTGAACAATTCACCCCTCCCTCATACCTCTGAGGAAAAGGTGAGTTCTCACCTGGAGATCTGGGCTACCACCTAAACCTCAAGCAAAGAATGTTGCCACTGTTGTGGGTGTCACTGTTGTTGCTAGTTTTCTTTTCATTTTGTTTTGCTTTTGTTTTAAAATTATTTTTAAGCAGGGTAGAGTTCTGGGAAAGATTTTGGAGAGTTCTTCATGAGTTGACCTTTGACCTATGGCCTCCAAAGGAGCTTTGCTTTTGTTGTTTTTGTTTGTTTGTTTATTTAAGCCTCCCATGTGATTGGGGGTGATAGACATTCCATTTTATGCGCCTGTCTCTTCTTTCTCTTGGTGATACCAAGGCTGAGTGCTAGCCATCTCCCTGTTCTCTGGGGGAGTCTCTCCCATGTCTCCCTCACTGCTGACTATGCACTCCTGGGGCTGTTAAGAATGATGCTCAGGTTTGCTAATTCATAGTCTTTACCCAATATGTTGTTAAAGCCACAGAAGCTCCTTGTCTTTCACTGGTGCAGCTGCCATTTTAAAAAATACCTTAATATTCATAATGCATAAAATGTATTTTGATCAAACACACTTTCCATTCCTTCATTTCCAATTCTTCCCCTGTCTCCTTCGGCATATCCCTCCCAACTCTGTTTCCTTCCTTCCTTCCTTCCTTCCTTCCTTCCTTCCTTCCTTCCTTCCTTCCTTCCTCCCTCCGTCCCTAACTCCCTTCCTTCCTTCCTTCCTTCCTTCCTTCCTTCCTTCCTTCCTTCCTTCCTCCCTCCCTCCCTCCCTCCCTCCCTCCCTTCCTTCCTTCCTTCCTTCCTTTCTTCCTTCTTCCCCACTGAGTCTACTGAGATACTGCCTGTAGTTTGGGTATGGACTATCTACTGAGCCGTGGGTAGCCTCACAGGGCCTGCATCCTTGTGGAAAACTTCCTCTTCCTCTCCCAACACCCATCAATTGCCAGTATTTCCTAGAATATGGGATATGGGTGAAACTTCATCAGTCCCTCATCCATCCATGCTGTTTCTTTGGCTGACTTGATTTTGTAAAAGTCTTGTGGATGCAGTGTTAGCCCCTATTAGTCTATGTGTGCAACTGTGCTGTCCTGTCTGGCATAAATGATTTCACTGTAGGCATCTATACACAAAGTGCTTTACCCACTGGGCCACCTCTCAACCCAACACTAAGGTTGGTGATACAGTCCCCTGCGGGAATGCCAGATGTTGAGAAATACACTAATTGAAAGTTCTGCCAGAAAAGGTTTTTAAAGAGTATTTTTAAAGATTATGCACATAAAATAGTAAGAACAAAACAAAAATAAAAAGGCTTGAAATCAAAAGGTATGGGAAAAACATGAGATTTCCCCCTAGACTGTCCACTTCTTTCAATTAAGGTTAGGTTAAATCTAGCGTTTTTCACATGAACACATGTGATGTTGGTCAAGGGCTTTAATCTCCTTAAAGTTTAGATATGAAAAAAAATCCATTATTATGCAGACTCATAGGGAGAATTAAATGAGAAGGCACATTTACAACACCTACCACGCACAGGAGCTCTCTCTGGTGTGGGAAATGGTTGTCCCTGTCTCCCCACAACTCCTGTCCCACCTTCCTTTCTGATATGCAGACCTGGTCATACTAGTTGAGCTAATAGGATAGAGAACACTTGGTTCAGAGATGGAAGGAGTCTGCGAGTCTGGGAGCCTGAGACAAAAGCTTGCATTTCATGGAAACCTTTTTACCCTTTAACATGAAGGAGTGGAGATTAAGTGGTAGGCAGAAGGTAAGGCATCTGCTTTCAGATCTAGTCTCTAGACAGTGGGTACAGCTTCCCTTTACAATTCAAGGTGTGTGAAATGCAGGACATCATCAAAGGCAATTGGAGACTAAGCTAATTATCTTTCCAAGGTAAGTACTTGACAAGGCCCAGCAAGGATAAAGGATGTATACATATTAATAAAACGTAGACACCTAAAGCCAAGATGCTTGGCTGAGGTGATAGGAGTGGGTGTGTTTCCTTCTGGTTGCCCACAGCCATTGTAAGGAAAAGGGATGTCAGGTTGAGAGTTACATTTCTTTACTGAGAAAGGCAGGGGCCTGACTGAACTAAAATAAAAATCTTTGCAATACCTTGAGACCTGTGCATAAGTGGGGGCATGACCGTGATGACCTCTGCTGGCTGAGAGCTCATTCGAAAGGTCATTGGAAGGTCATTTGAAGGACAGATAAGAGTCCACAGTGACTAGTTTGTATCTGTAGAGGTGATGATGCAGGGTGAGTTCCTGTGGAAACATTTCTGCCCTCTTCATATGGGGAGATGATGAAGGGGACCAGCTATGGATAAAGGCTCTTGCTTTGTGAAGCTACCCTTGCTTTTCCCACAACAGGGAGAGCTGCTGTGTACAAAGACTCACAGACTACAGCAAACAGAACCATTCATTAATCAAATCTTAGATAACAGGAGACAATCATGACCAGTTACTTTTCTTGTTAATCAGTGGATCACCTGGTGACCCAGTTTCTTGTTTCCAAAAGTATGTGAGTATAATAGAATTGATATTACTAGGATTTGGATTTTTGCTGTTGTTTGAGACAGAGCCACTAGCCCAGGCTGGCCTCAAACTCTAGGGTAGCCTAGGATGACCTTGAACTTCTAGTCTTCCTGCCTCTACCTCCCAAGTACTAGAATTACAGATGTATATCACCATAGCCATTTTATATGGTGCTGATATCAAACTTAGGGATTCATGCATGTCAGGTAAACACTTTACCAATTGAGTTATAGTCTAAGTCTCAGTTGGGTTCCTAATTCAGTTTGAACAAACACCCTCAATGGTGAAAGTGTTAAAGATGTAAAGATTATAGATTATTTTATGGGGCTGTACTACACCCTTAGAAATGTTTTGTCTTTCTTATCATACGGGTTTAGTGGGTTCTCCTGAAATTTGTATGCTCAATTTTATAGACTGGAATCTTATAATGTGGTTGAATTTAGAGATAGGGACCTTGAAGAGTTAATTAAGTTGAAATGTGGTTATGAGGGTAGGCTCTACTTCAATAACACATCTGATCATGCTTCCTCCTGCTAATTGTCTTTATAAAAGCAGGGAAGTGGACCCAGAAGTGCACACACAGAATGGCGGTGAGCAAAACATAGAAAATTATTTTAATGCAAACCATGGAGAAAGGCCAAGAATGGATACTTCTCTTAAAGCCCACATAGGAGCCCTGATCACATTTAGCCTTAAAAACCAAGAGGCAGCCAATGGTTGTTGGGCATGTTCCCAATCTGATCTGCAATGCTTTATAAATGTAGCTCTCACCAACTGTTGTGGCTTGGTCTTTTGCTATGTATTGTAATGCTACATACTGGCCTTGGATACCTCAGGGACAAGGGGATCCTCATGTACATCAAGTGATGCTATGTAACCTCCCCCCACCCCCAAGTTATCCCTGATTGGTGAATAAAGATACCTACAACCTATAGATGGGTAGAAACGAAATAGGTGGGTGTCTGAGGAGAAAGCATGAGAAGAGAGTGGAGGATGGAGCAGATGCCATGGGGTAAGGAATCAGAGAACTGACCACGAGGGCTGGTTAGTCAGAGTCAGAGCGGCCCAGGCAGAACATGGCAAGTCATGTTTCAGGGTTATTGGCTGGGAAGTAGACATAATATCATAGAGGGTAGATATCTGTATAGCCCCTTTTGCTGAAGAAACCATATACTTCAGACACAGGACTTGGATAATTCGAGCTGCATGAGTCCTGAAAAACTCCTTCCTGAGTTCTAGCTTCCATGGTACCAGAAAAATACTATGTAGGCTGTCAAGGGAGTGAAGCAATTGAGAGTCCTCCCCAGCAGCAATACCTATGAACCATAGGAAGGACCAGCACGGCAAGATGTACATGGAGGTGCAAAGGTGCATGGTGGTACCCAGCAGCTTAGTAGACATAAGGCCCCCTCAGCGGGAGGGAAATAATCCCTTGTGTAGACACCTCACTAACTTCCCAAAGCCAGTGAGCTCATGGATCTTAGAATAGAATCTGTTACTGACAGTTTGCTAGGCAGGATAATTCCTTGCTACACTAAATCTTATCCCTATACCCACAGGTTAAGTGTAGCTATCATCTCTCATCAAAGGAGCCTCTCTTTAGAGCAAATAGAAACCATCACAGAAAACTACTACTGAACACAAGGGAGAAATCCAGGGATCACTGGAGCCCAGCCCCAGTGGATACATCCACATCAGTGATCCTTCATCCACGGCTCAGGGAACATGATGGAAAGGGGGGTGGAAAGAGGCAAAAGAGCCAGAAGTCAGAGTCCTCATGATCTAAATCGTCTCTGGAAACAACTTCATAGACACCTTCAGAGGTGTCTTATCTTCTTGGACATTCATTTCCTCAGGCTGGCAAAGGTATGTAGAACATTGTACACTGGTTTGTTTATGGCCAGTTGAGGACTGGCTGGGGTTTTGGTCTTGCTGGGCTTTCTCACACATGTGGGCTTCCACTGCACTGGCCCAGACAATTTTCTAGACAGATACCAGGTGCCAAAGTTAAATCAGGATCAGACAAGCTATCTGAACGGTCCCATAACCCCTAAAGAAATAGAAGCAGTCATTAAAAGTCTCCCACCCACCCCCCCAAAGCCCAGGACCAGATGGGTTTAGTGCAGAATTTTACCAGATCTTCAAAGAAGACCGAATACCAATACTCTTCAAACTATTCCACAAAATAGAAACAGAAGGAACACTACCCTATTGGTTCCATGAAGCCACAATTATGCTCATACCTAAACCACACAAAGACCCAACAAAGAAAAAGAACTTCAGACCAATTTCCCTTATGAATATCAATGCAAAAATTCTCAATAAAATTACTACAAACTGAATTCAAGAACCTATCAAATAATCATCCATCATAATCAATGAGGCTTCATCCCAGAAATGCAAGGAATGGTTCAATATATGAAAACCCATCAACATAATCGTTGTATAAATAAACTCAAAGAAAAAAAACCACATGATCATTTCATTAGATGCTGAGAAAGCATTTGACAAAATTCAATACCTCTTCATGGTAAAAATCTTGGAAAGATCAGGAATTCAAGGCCCCACCTAAATATAGTAAAAGCAATATATAGCAAACCAAATGGAGAGACACTTGAAGCAATCCCACTAAAATCGGGGGCTAGACAAGGCTGCCCACTCTCTCACTCCCTATTCAATATAGTACTAGAAGTCCTAGCCAGAGCAATTAGATAACAAAAGGAGGTCAGAGGGATACAAATTGGAAAGGAAGAAGCCAAAATATCACTATTTGTAGATGATATGATCATATAATTAAGTGACCCCAAAATTCCACCAAAGAACTTCTAAACCTGATAAACAACTTCGATAAAGTCGCTGGATATAAAATTAACCCATCTCTCATTTTTTTCAAGTGAGAAAGCCTGTGTGTGTAGTCATCATGAAGGTTGGGTGGAAATGCACCGGATATTTCTCAAGCCTAGACTCAGAACTGGCAGAGCACTGCATCTGCAGCTCTCTGCTGAGCAAAACAGATGACTAGACCCTCTGAGAATTAAATGGTTGGGGAAGGAGGAGACTTCCTTCCATGAAAGGAGCAGGAGACTTCCTTCCATGAAAGGAGCTGCAGAGGCACATCTCAAGGGGCATTGGCAGTGGTCATTCTTCAGATCCTTCCATTCTTTGCTCTTCATTGTTGTGGAGATTTTATAAGAATAAACCCGGAGTTGCCTATGGCAGCAGCCAACACAGATGCGCAATCCTTGTGTCAACATCTCCCTTCATCCAAAAAGCTAAGAGCAGGACCAGACACGTTGGATCGTCCAGGTGCACAACGATAAGAAGCGGCGACAGGAACAGAACAGATGAACTTTTCAGCGCGTGCCTGAGCATTGCTTACGCCTGTTTCATCAGGCAAGTGTTTTCAAAAGAGATTTCAAAAGAGCGAAATTATAGGCCTCGCATTTAGCAAACCTTGGCAATGTGGTGTCTCTCTTGCTCTTCTTTCTTTCCTCCCCCAAGAATACCCTCTGGAATGATAGGACTTCACCTTCTCATCTCTAGAGGAACAATGCGTTATTTTGGTCTGCCTTTGATCACCGGTGATTCATGTTAAAGGCAGCGCTGCTGGGAACGCGCACAGGAAGCTGGGCTGCAATCAGAAAAATGACTATGTAAAAATGGCCTCCTCTATCTTTCTGCTCTTGTATTTCCCTGGGAGTTTTTTTTTTTTTCTTCTCCTTCTCCTTCACTTCCTAATTCATTGGCCCGTGGAGATCCAGCCTGACTGATAAGGTAGGCTGCATCATATTTATCTGGCTGTTCTCGCCATATCCTCTCTGAGTTCTGCCAAGGAATTAACTGGAGAGTATATTATTATGTAATTTGCCAAAAAGAAATTTGACTTAAGGCTGCCAAGCAGCTAAAGTAAGATTTTATTTTATTTTGTTTTTTTTTTTTTTACTTTAAAAAGTAGTCAGAAACGACGCATTAAATTACAATTACAATGATGGTAATTTCACAAAATGTATTGAAAACCTGAACATTTGTCAGAACTCTCAATGCAACTGCCTGAATTTTATGATTCAAAGGAAGCAAGTGAAAAACTTGTGGTTTTTAAACCTGAAAGTTGAGAGCCAGCAAGATGGCTTATTGCTTACAGGAAGAGTTCTGTTCCTAGGAGCCACATGACAAAGAGAGAAACTGTCTTTCAAAGATGTCCTCTGAGATCCACATGTGCATTGTGGCACACGCCCACCTACTCACACTCAAAAATCAACAAGAACATGTAAAACCTATCTGAATGAAAGCTGAATTTGTGATAGCTCTAGATCTGTGGTGAGGTTTTAAGGACAGGCAGGCATACGGGGAGGGGTCCCACCTAATCGGCACCCATTTCCCCTGTGCTGACAGATGACATCATCAGGGAAGAGTTGTTATAGTTAGTTATGTGACCAACTTAACTGAATCCAGACTCCACGTGAATCTCACTTTTCCTTTGGACACTTTCTCTTTGTTCCCAATACAATCTAGGGCATCACGCTCCGCCTAATGATCACATCTCCCTGACAGCCTCTGCCCTGTGATGCTTTCTTAGTCTTGTTTTTTAATGATGTGAACAGCTTTGAGGAGGGCTGGTGGGGATGTTACAGAACATTTGGGTCCTGTTGATATTTTCCTCAGGTTATACTGAATTCTGTGTGGACTTTGGGATGAATATTACAAAGTTGTTCTGGACATTCTTGTCATCATGCTCATGGCTTATGACATCCATGCTGGTGGCTTATGACATCATTTGTGCAGCTTATGACACCATCATTTTGGTGACTTATGACATCATGCTAGTGGCTTATGACATCATCTTGCTGGTGGGTTATGACATTATTTTGGTGGCTTATGACATTATGCTAGTGGTTTATGACATCATCTTGCTGGTAGGTTAAGGCATACATCCTTGCCTGTGGCAGCACTGTGTCCTGTACTGAAAAATTGGAAACCAAGGCTTCACAGCAGGGGATTAGCTTAGCACATATTCTTACATCATTTTGTTTTTTTTTTCAGTTTTTAAAATTAATTAAACTGTGTTCATTGACAATTTCACACATACGCATGATTTAAATGACTACTCTTATCCCCACAACCTCCCATTTCCCTGTTACTTCTGTCTTTCTCTCTCTTCCCTACAAATTTCTTTCTCGTGCCCTGTCTATTCCTTTAGATTTGTGATCTGTAGAGATTAACTTGAGCCTTCTGTGCAACCATGGGTTGGGAGATAGCCTTTGGAGCCTGGATACACAGGAGAAGACAATAGTTCTTCCCCCAGACTCTGTCACTTGTTGATGATAGTTTGGCAGTATGGTTGAGGCCCATGAACCCTTCTGCTTTCTCTGTCTGTTTACAATATCAGTTTTGTGCCAGCCCGGTGCAGGTAATCATAGTTATGAGTTCATGACCATAATGTTCCATCCCGTCTAGAGTGTGGCATCTCACAGCCCTTTATCTCCTGGCTCATATACACTTGCCACCCTTTCTTCTACAATGTTCCCTGAGCCTTGGAGGGCGTGGTCTAAGTGTCTTGTTTAGGACTGAGCCCTCAGTTTTCACAGACCCCTAGCATCCTGAGCAGCCATGGCTCTCTGCACTGACTGCCGCTCACTGCACAGGGAGGTTTCTCTGATCAGTGTTGGGAGCAGTTTTTGTCTACAGGTACCAAATAGATATTTAGAATGCAATTGGATGTTACATCCATTTATTTCAACAGCATGTGATAGTTTCTTTCCTACTTTTTGTGTCAAACTACCCTGGCCGGAGCCACTTAAAAATACAGCATTTAATGGGGCTATGGTTTCAGAAGATGAGAGTTTAGGATGGCAGAGCAAAGGCACTGTGGCAGGAATAGTTGAGAGCTCACATCTTTATCAGTAAGTAAGAAGCAGAGACTACACTGACAATAGCAGGAGTCTTTGAAACCTCAAGCCCCCCCCCCCTCCCCCAGTGACACATCTCATCCAGCAATGCCACACCTCATAATCCTTCCCGGATAGTTTTACCATCTGAGGATGTTCTCATTCAAACCACTTCACAATAATAGCAAGCTTTCCACCAAGGTTACAATTCCAGACATGGGTTCTCTCCTACAGAACAGGATGCAGATCCAATCAGAGGACAGGTGTTTATGGTTTCTGCAGAACAAACAGTTGTGCTCCTATTGTATAGGTGTGGGCACAGCTTGCCTAGAAGTTTGGTTTTTTGGGTCATAGTGTTCAGAGCTAGGTAAGACCATGGAGTTCCCTCTCACCTCAGCCCCTTACATATAACCCACCATCTGACACTTTGACTGCTAGCCAGCAGTGAGGGAGTTTCTAGCTCACTTCCACTTTTCTAGCCTCTATCTTGTAACCACAGTATAGATAAGAGGATGCAGTCTTATCTACAAGTTCTGGTAGAAAGCCAAGAGGGAAGACAAGAACCTGCATTGTCTTGGGGAGTCTTTGGGGTCCCTGTTCAGGTATTTCACAGGGAACTGTGTTTAGTAGCCCTCTGTGTCTGAGAATAGCTTTATATCGTCATGCCCAGTGGTTCCATTTATTCTCTCTTTTGTATTTTATTTGGGTTATAAGATAGCAGGTTTCCATAGAGGTCTTTAATCCGCCTTTTATTTTGGTTAATTTCCCTCCTACAGCTTTATCTCTTCAATTCCCCCATCTCCATCCCTGCGTAAACCTTCCCAGCCTCATGTTCTTGCTCTCTACTTCTCCTCTACCCATGCTCTCCCGTGTTCCCTCCCTCAGGAACCATCTTCCATTACATCCCCTTTCTAGTTCCCTGGCCTCCGTAGGCACTGCACACTGAACAACCAAAGCTAAGGAACTAAGGTTATGATCCACAAATAAGATCCAATGTGCAGCGTTTGTCTTATTAGCCTGGGTTACTTCACTCAGTATCTTTCTTTTTTAAATCCATTCACGTAAGAATTTCCTTATTTCAAGTTTTCTTTGCAGACAAAGAATATTCCATTGTATAGATGCGCCACATCCCTTAGCTATTATGAATAAAGTAGCAATGACTATGTGTGAACAAGTGTCTCTGTAGTAGGATATAGATTCCTTTGGATATATGACAACAAGCTATATGTTGGGTCATATGATAGTTTCATTTATGGTTTTCTGAGAAACTTCAAGACTTATTCCCAAGGTGGCTATAGTTTACACTCCCACCAACAATGCACAGAGGTTAACTTTCCCCAGGTCCACACTAGCATCTGTTGTCATTTGTTCTCTTTTGATTCATCTTCCTCTGCCTCTACATATGAGGGCTGCAAGTGTGTGCTACTGCAGCTGGTTTATGGAGTTATAGGAATCACTCCTAGGGCTCCGTGTAGGCTGGCAAGCCCTGGTCTCACTTAACTACATCTCCAGTGTCACCATTTATTTTGTCCTAGCTGCTTATTGAGGTGTTCTCTAGCCATTACAAGTTATGGTTAATTTTAATCCACTTATGATCAATCAGTGTTTATTGCTCTAAGAGGCATATTGAAAAGCAGGATATGAAGAGGTTTCTTAATATTTACTCATGCATGTGGTCTTAGAAACGCCACATACTACATCATCTCAACCCTACTGGAAGGACATTTTTACCAACCCTAAAATGAGGGCATTTCCATTCTGACCCTGCCTTTGACTCTTGTTTACCATTCTTTGGTGGGAACCAGTGTCCATTGTGACATTGATGCCATGACCCAGGAAGCAGCTCACCTCTCCTGAGTGCACCCATAACTTTGTAGCCTTGTGACTAAACACCCAAGAAAATCACCATAAAGGAGGTATATTGGCTCACAGTTTCAGAGGGGTTGATTCCCTTCATAGCAGGAAAGGGGACAGGGCAAAGCATCTCATATCCCTGTGACCAAAAAGGTAGACACAGAAAGGGTTCAGGACAAGATGTAGCTCTAAGGACACACCCCAAATGAGCTACTCATTCTAAGCAAGCACTGTTTCTCAACTTGCACTATTTCCCAATGATGCCAATGTATTATCAATATAATAACCAAGAGCCCCCGTAATACCTCCTCAAGCATCCTCAAGGACAAACCCAGAAGTGCTCTTTACTGATCTAGGTGTTTCTCACTCCAATCAAACCTACAGGGTTAGCCATTGCAAAGGGCAACTTGCTCACATCAGGAAAATGCCTCTCCTCTTGGGTAAGAAACATTAATCCTCAAAGGCATGCTCTGCATAATGAGGCTAATGGTGCCTCCTAGATTTATTTATTTATTCCTAGAAAAAGTATAACACACATCCAGATAACACACAGGAAAGAATTTATGCTTGGTGTAAGGAAAGATGCTGGTCAAACCCCAAACATTATAGGAATGGTGCATCATACTGGGGAAGGGAACATGCTGAGGAAAATCCCCTTCTTCCTTTGAATCCTTGTGTGCACACAGGGACACCCTTCTCCATAAATAACCTCCTGCACGTTGGTTTCCATCAGGAAGAAGAACAACGCTTCTTTTCTACTGATGTCAATGAGAGCTACTGTCTCTGTAGTGTATGCATGGAATTCAGTTCTAGTCAGAGCCTCCTTTGGGTTTCAATTACTGTGCTATGCCATCAGCGGAGCTCCGAGCTCTTAAAGACCAAGATGATGCTCTGTGATTCCCTTCATAGCAGGAAAGGGGACAGGGCAAAGCATCTCATATCCCTGTGACCATCTAAAGTGGTGTTTGGCTCAAACTAGATGCTCAAGCCATCTAATTAATGAAACCAACAGATCCTCACTAACAATGAATCTCTCCACATATCTTCTGTCCTCCATCCCTCTCTACCCGCTTAACAGGTCTGGCACAACTTCCTCACCCTCTGTTGTCTGAGCTGTTAGGACTGGCTATTAATGATTCTTTCCACCTCTGGTCTTGCTATTCCTTCTGCCTGCCTTGAGTATTCGTCCACCTAGCTTTTCTTTGCTGTCTCACTCTTCTTTTTTATGTCACAGTTCAGATGCTGTCTTATCAGGGAGAGCTTTGGGACCATCCTTCAAGGACTCATTTCTAAGGAATGTTTAGCTCAACCCCCTTTTCATCTCCTTCATAGGATTTGTCTATGTTTATAGACACTCTTTCTTCTTCGAGATTCCCAATCTCCCTGTGGTTTTCTCTTTGTTTTCTTTCAGTCCCTCTGACTTAATTGATAACCATTACCTTGTCTGTCATTGTAGAGATACATTATGAGGTTGGGCTTTTGAGAGCTGATGATGCCATAGAGCTCCACAAATCCTTTTTTGAAAAATGAAGATGCTTAAGAAAGAGACTTCACATGCAGGTCAGTCCTCTTTTCTTTCCTCCTCTCCTATCAGATGAGGTCATAGCATGCATCTCGACTACAAGCCTTCCGGGCCTTGGTCCTGGGTTTCCAAGCCTTTGGAGCTGGATGGGATAAATTTATATGATGTATAAACGACCACATCTGTGGTGTTTTATTGTAGCAGCAAAATGAACCTAGAGCTGGATGTGATGGCTCCTGTCTATGAGGCCAGTATGTAGGAGGTAGAGACAGGAAGGTTGTCACAAGCCTGAGGACAGCCTGGACCACACACTGAGTGCCAGGTCAGCTGGAGCTGCAGAATTAGACCATGTTCAAAAAAAAAAAAATCTAGAGACAATTATCAGGGAACATCCTATGAGAATTCTAAATATTTGTCTTTGCCATCTTGTGTAACGGAGGCAATAGATTGGTGGGTTGTGTCTCCTGTTATTGGTGAAGTTCAAGAGGGCAGAGAAGTGGGAAACAGAATTAAGGGTGTCTTTGCAGGACCTTTCTAACTTACACCTTCTGGAGAAGGATTTTCTTCTCTTCTTGGGTTAGATATAGACTTAGGAGGAAGGGTGGGATACAGACCTGGGCTTACACTGAAAGACCATAGTGAAATCTTTAGGACTCACTAATTAATGACACCAGATTCAAATTTGAGTTGAATACCCAATTCTTGTCAGGAGGTATATACATTCTCTCTCTCTCTCTCTCTCTCTCTCTCTCTCTCTCTCTCTCTCTCTCTCTGTCTCTCTCTCTCTCTTTGGTTTTTTCGAGACAGGGTTTCTCTGTATAGCCCTGACTGTCCTGGAACTCACTTTTGTAGACCAGGCTGGCCTCGAACTCAGAAATCCGCCTGTCTCTGCCTCCCGAGTGCTGGGATTAAAGGCATGCGCCACCACGCCCGGCTACATTCTCTTTTCACACTCTCCTCATATGCTTTTGATATACTGTGGGTGGATTAGATATAGATAGCTGGATAGAGTTGGACATCTGTAGGCCTGAGGGAGGGTGGAGTGGCTTTAAAATAAGTCTGTACTCACTACAGGGCATTTTACTTCTAAATACTGATTTAATCACTTTTTATAAAAATGTCTTTATAAAAGTATTCAGAACATTTATTGCTCATTTCTTAATAAACACTTTGGACAGTCAACAGAGTTTTCTGCAATTATCTGGGTCACTGAGAGCATTAGTTGTTTTCTGATGTTCTTTGTTTGGAGGGAGGGGTTTTCAGTGCTTCCAGTATTGGGCACTGAACCCATCGCCTTAGGAATGCAAGGTATTATGATTTGGGTTTAATATGTCTCTCACAGAGGTGCCTGTTTGAACCCTTGCTTTCTGCTGGCCATGCTGCTTCAGGAGTCTGCGCAGTAGGAGACAGAGCCTTGCTAGAGGTGAGATGTGAGGGGTAGAGGCTGAGAGTCAGAGCCAGGCCTTGTTTCCTGCTATCTCTCTACTTTCTGATGCACGAGCTTGTGAATAAGTAGCTACTCCAAGCTCCTGCCACCGTGGAGTGGCCAGGTGCCATGTCTTCTTCAGCATGACAGACCATTTCCCCTCAAAGGAGAGTCTAAAGAAATCTTCCCTCCTTTTAGATGTTTCTTGCCAAGTATTTAATCATGAAAAGAGTAACTAATGCACAAGGTGAGTTCTGTACCACTGAGATTCACTTCCAGCTCCCGCTGTCTTCATCATCATCACATCACCACCACCACCACTGCCACCACTGCCACCACCACCACCTCCGCCACCACCACCACCACCACCTCCGCCACCACCACCACCATCATCACCACCGCCGCCACCACCACCACCACTGCCACCACTGCCACCACCACCACCATCACCACCATCACATCACCACCACCACTGCCACCACCGCCACCACCACCACCATTACCACATCACATCACCACCGCCACTGCCATCACCACCGCCACCACCGCCACCACCACCACCACCGCCGCCGCCGCCGCCGCCGCCGCCACCACCACCACCATCATCATCATCAATCTGCTCTTGGGGAGATTGTGAGGTTAAGTTCTTTGGTGACATTTACTTCTTGTTTTCTCTGTGAATCCCGTGTTCCATTTATACGATGTTCTTATCACGTTAGGATAGATGCATAAATTAGAGTGCAAGTCTACACGACTTTTTTTTTTAATTCTTTCATGAATTGAAAAAGGAAAAAATTATTTAATTTCATTTTGGATTTTAAACTCTTTCTTTCCACATTTCTCATCTTCTGTTCCTCAAGTTGTTTTCTGTTTCTATTCCAGACTCCAGTCATGAGAGCATCCTCCCAACTCACAGAAAATCTCACATCCCTACTGTACCTCTAAATATAAGAAAAGCTCAGACAACCCCACAAGTTGAAGAAAAAAGCTTTTGTGTGTGTGTGTGTGTGTGTGTGTGTGTGTGTGTGTGACTGAGAGTATGTCCGTTCATGCAGATGAAGATAACTATACCTTATCATGGTAGAAAAGACTGAAGCATGTTAAAAATATAACACAGCAAGTGGAGTAAGATCCCCGAAATGAGCAAGCACAAACCAGAATCTAACAGCATGAACATGTGACATTGTATTAGGCAATGTGGCAAGGACCCATAAGATCCAGATCTGGAACTCACCCTGCAGCTACCTCGCTGTGTAGACTTTGCTTGCTTAATTTTCCCTGAGCCTACGCTTCTAGTCAGGAATGATGATCTGAGTACCCACCATGTTGGGTTGTCACAAGATGTCACCATGATAATGTTGTCAAGACCCCCCCCCCCGGTATCAATGCTATTTCATTTTTCATCAACCTCTTTTCCAGGAAAATTCATAGCTGCTCTTCAGCCAAGCGATAAACTAGAAGACATTCATTCTCACTGTTGCTAAAGCCCATCTGCACCCCTTTTGTCTCTTTTGACATTTTGAAATGAGTGCTCCATACGTACTGCTCTCTCATGGTGTGCACGTTACTTCATCTCCTTTAGCCCGAATCTTGTCTTCAACTCCGACCGAATAAAGGAAACCAGGACAAATCGCCTTGTTTGTCTAAAACCATTAATAGAAAGTTGTCTGTGTAATGTTCCGGAGGATACATCAATTAGAAATAATATTTGGTTCTAAGGAATAAAGAGCTGAAAATAATGGATTGAATCAATGGAGGGCTTTCTTTCTTCATAACAAAGAAACAAACCTGGACTTAATGGTCGACTTCCTGGTATTGAAAGCTCATGTTCCTTTTATCATTTTGCTCAGACTGCCGTAGCATTTGCTACTCTGACCCCCTGCACTCTGGGTAGAAACTAGAGAAGGACCAAAGAAGTAAATGCCTGCTCTAGTGGAGACAGCCCTCTTCCTCCCTTCTGCACCACTCCTGGGCAGTGTCTCAACACCAGCCATCAGCAACAGAACCTCCCACAGTGGTGGCAATGCTCTATGTGGACTCTTCAAGATGTTAGCTACTAGCCACTTGGGACTTCCTGGCACTCAATATAGGCTAGGGAAAGTGAAGAAGTACATTTTACATTCTACTTAACAAATGCAAATGGGTATGTGTGCCTGCTACACTGAAGAATGCAGGGTTAGATCTGACTCATGTAACGAACCCATCCAAAAGTAAGGTTGGAAAATGTAGACTTGGGGGCTGGGAACATTACTCCCTCTCACAAAATTATGCTTTTCTTCATAAGGAAAAAAATAAAACAGATATGAATAGAGGAGGGGCAAACAGTACAGTCTACAACAGGGTGCTAGCTGTGTGCCAATGTTCCTTCAGCCCAAAAGGAATAAGGTCTAGAGGGCTCATGGCAGGCCTGTGATGCGGTATGTCAGGGGGGACCTCTGCCTGAGATTCAGGGTCCTAAATCTTGGGGTTCATTCAAGAACCTTCTGCCTACGATGTGGAAACTGGGCTTTAGAAAGTGACTGAGAGTCTCTCTTCAAAGATAATAGGGTGACCTGCTATGAAATAACAGATTCAATTAATGGCCTTTCAAACGCCACCCACAGTGAACTGTAAAATCGCAGGAAGAGAAAAATGCTCATGGTTTTTAAAATTTTAGGGAGGGAAAGCTAGAGAGATTTTGATGCCACCTATTGGCAGAAACAAGTATCAGGTGGTCCTCCATAGCATAGCTTGTTACTGAGTATTAGAGGTATCACAGGTCACGCAGGGTCCTTGTATTCCCCACCTCAGCTTGGAACAAGTGTTATGCATTCTCTCTTGACTCTTCACATCTTAGAAAGGCTTCTTTGGAAAAGTCCTTTCTGCTTTCCAGTAACACCCCAGGAGTACATGGACCTATGAAAGGAAAGCATATCCTCCAATTCCCAAAATTAAATGAAGTAGGGGGGAAAAACCCCCACATCTCATACCTTTGAGCTATAAATAACCCTGATGTGAAATTCAAGTCTTTTCTTTGATCCAAGGTCTCAGAAATAAATCCTGTTACTTACAGCCATCGCTTGACTGGTTGGATGTGTAACCATCCTACAGCTCGAAAGGAAGAAAAAGAACAGAAAAGAAAAGAAAACAGAAATTCCATTTCAAAACAAAATGCTCGCCCTGACTCACTCAGGGAAGGAGCCAAGGTTTCTGATGCGGGGCACTGACTCTCCGCCTGCTTTTCGCCTTCATCATCTGCTACCCTTAAAAAATGCTACCAACCACACAGGGAAGAGTTCACATCCCTTCTCTCTTGTTCCTTGGCTCCCTTCCAGCCTTTGACTTGTCATACTGATGGGTGAGATGCCTTTCATACTGGCATAGGACACAGAGCGGATGCCTCCCCTTATGTTATCCAGCAGACCCAGCGAGTGGAGCCACTCAGTACTGGCGCCTCCTTTCAGCTTGGGAAACATTTGTGCCACCGAGAGTTCAGCGGCCTGGCTTTTAGATAACCTTCACCATGGCTGTAGAACCCAGCAACCCAGAGTCCATGAAAAGGAGAGTTGGGAGGAGGTGAGTGGAATGAGGAAAAGGAAGGTTTTGATTTCACAATCGTGGAGGGGACTCCGGCTGGTGGGCAACCTGCCGTGGGGGCGGTGATGAAGAACAGAGGTTGTTAGCTGGTTATAAATCATCGTTTGTACAGTCGAGCTGTTGATTTCATAGGAGAGCTGGGAGTGAATTCTGCTTATGTGTCTCGCAAAGAGCCTCTTTGAATTTACCTTCAGTGTCATGTCTTACAGAGAGAAAGAGAGAGAAGGAAAGGGAAAGAGGGAGAGGGAGAGGGAGAGAGAGATATCCTGGCATAAAGCTGCACACGTGTTCTGTGTACTGGCTTGCAGGCAAACTGTTTGTTTCTAATTAGGGAGCCGAAGCCTGCTGGCAGTCACAAGTTTTGGTGTTGTGTTTAGTTTGCATGCCTGTGCTTTTGGCATGGGGGAGGGGGTAACTGCCTTAGGGTTTTCTCGATTGGTTTTGACTTTGTAACTTCTCCGTGGTCCACTTTTAGTTGCTAGGTGCCTTTAGACCCCACTTCAAGTAATACTCAGTAAGAACTGAGTTATGGTCTAGTTATCGCAACCGCCTAAACCTGGTTTGTGGTAGAAATGATAAAACTACTTGGAAAGGCTGTTATACAAATTAAATGGGCTGATAAGTACAATTGGCTAAAAGATTATTGGAAATAGTATATGTTCAGCAGATCATAACTGCCTTCCTCCTGCCTATAAAAGAAGTTTGCTTTAAACATTCTAGAAAATATTAAAAACAATTTTGAAATTAATAAGTATGCATTTGCTGTCTACTAAGTGGAGACACTCTCCTAGGTTTTGTGGCTCCAATCATGAACAAGTTAAAAAAAAAAAAAACAACAAAGATATCACCGCCATGGAATTTAAATGTTAGAGTTGACAATCTACATGCAAGAAAAATAAATAAGGCATTCATTTTCTTTATTTCGTCCAACACAAACTTCATCTCTAGGGTTAGATGCTACTAAATAAAATCTAGGAGGAATTAACAAACATATTGTTGATTTTACTTTCCCAGAATGCATCCTTCTTTCCCTAGGAGGAAACCCTGAGTGTTCCTGGGAGGTCAGTCCTTCCAGCTGTAGTCTGTGTGACTCAGATGAAGCTCCAGTCTGTTCCCAGGAGTACTGTGAACATATATCCTGCTCCAAACACTAGGACTCATCCTTTATTGTAACCTCACATGCCAAAACCCCCATGATTAGCTTGGGCATAATCACATGACCTAAGTGTTCTCAGTCAAGGCAGACCATAGATTTGTGTGTAAGCTCCATGATACAGCTAGATTCTCTCCGGGTTATTTTTCTAGCCTTGTAGCTAATATGGCATCTCAGAATAGCATGTGAGGCGACTGAAATAAGAAAAATGTTGCTGGGTGGTGGTGGTGCATGCCTTTAATCCCAGCACTTGGGAGACAGAGACAGGTGGATTTCTGAGTTCGAGGCCAGCCTGGTCCACAAAGTGAGTTCCAGGACAGCCAGGGCTATACAGAGAACCCACCCACCCCAAATGTTGATTTTCTGGAAACTGTTTCTTCTCAAAGATCTTCTCCTTTGATTTCCAGAATAATTTACAAGGCCTTTTTGCCTTTTCCTGTCGTTTCCCCTTCTCTGGCCTTGGAAACTGGGAACTGTACAGTGGTGTAAAGCTTATAACCAAAGCCTTCACCTTACAAGAGACCTTGCTGGGTAGTACTTCAGCAAGCAGAGAGGGAGACACCTTCTCCCTTGCCCTGTGAGCTTGCCCATCATTTCTAACCTCTGTGGGACCCCCCCCCCCAGGTGCAGAGAGAGACTTTTATTCATTTGCTTTATGGATTATAAAGTCTAATTTGATTCTGATCATGGGCATACCTGGGAGGTTTTGGTTGTCTAGTTTATCTACTTCTGCAGAGACAACTGGAAACACCCTGACGTGCCTCCTCATCATTCCTTTGCCTGAACCTGACTTTGAATAAATTGTGACAGAAAGGTCATCATTTCCAAACTACCCCATAAGGGAGAGAGATGTCACTTAGCAGCAGTGCAAAGCAAAACAGCAAACCCACTACTTCTTGTGTAAATGCTTTGTAGTGTATTTAAAGTGTTTTTATACTATGTGGCAATGGTTACTCCTTAAATAAGACCTATGGTTTTGGTTTGGACTTTTTGAGACAGTGTCTCTAACCCAGGCTGGTTTCAAACTCCTTTTGTAGTTGAGGGTAACTTTGCCCGTCTGAGCCTTCTGCCTCCACCTCCCAAAGTCTGGGGTTTCAGGGATGCAACGCCATACCTGGCTTTGTACAATGTTAGGGTTTGAACGCAGACCCCTCTACATGTTAGGCCAGTGCTCTAACAACTGAGGTTCAACCCCAGCCCAAAACTCTATATTAAGACATACATTCCCAAAGTATGGTGAGGTGTTTGTATTCAGGAAAATATTCTGAGATGAAGAGAAAAATAGCCGTTCACTCATTTAATCATGCATTTATTGATATGTAGATACCAAAATAAGTACTCAATGTCACTACCCCCCCCCACCGTTTTTAGTGAGAGTTGAGCCAATCAAGAAGTTTTCTTGAATGCATGCAAAAAAAGTATAGCCTCTATTCTCTCCCGTCAGCTCCTGTGGTTTCTCTGCCTTATCACAGAATACGGAGAAATTAATCACGTGCCTCTCAGGAGCTGGTGGGAATTGCAAAGCTGAGCAGGGCTGAGGGCGCGGCAGGACCAGGGAGAGCGCCAGGGCTGCGACCAGGGCGGGGCGTCGCTGAGTCCCCGGAACCCCCCAGGGGGCGCTCGAGAGGAGGCTTAAGAACTAGTATCTTGCTGGGCTGCTGGGCGCAAGGGTTTCGTCAGAAGGTGGAAATCTCAGCTAGAAGCTGCCATCTCCTGGCTCTCACCCCTCCCTCCCTCCCTTCCTCCTTTCCTTCCTCCCTCACTCCTCTGCTCCCTCCCTCCTTCCCCAGTTCCTTCCTCTTTACTCAGCGAGTTCCCGAGCCCAGCAGCTCCTTTCAAGCTGTTCACCCTCTCCCCCAGCCCCCACCCCCCAAGAATGGAGTCAGGGTTTCCAGAGCGACCAAACTCTCCTCCCAGCATCTTTATCCTCCTCGGCTGTTGCTAAACTGCCCCCCAGAGGACCAAAGAGGGGGGAGGGAAGCCCGACTCTCCTAAGACCTCTTTACAACTACATCACCCAGGATCACCATTCCAAAGGCGGATTTTGCATCTTGGGGGCGTGACAGACCTGTCCCGGGCTGATTTCTCTCTCTAGTCTCTGAGGCTGGCACACCCAGGTGAGTAGATGCTAACTCTGAGTTCTGTGTTCTTGCAAACTCGTCAGGGCTGCTGCGTAGCCAGACCAACTTTTGAGAAGCTCTGGGTTTTCGCCCAGCCTAGCTTGTTTGTCATTGCTGTTGTTATGAACAGCGGCAGGAGCAGCAGTCCTTAAAAGAAAAAACAAAAAACAAAAAAACTTTCAGCCAAAATACCTGCTTTTTTCCGCATAACTCTACTCGCCCAGGTGGAGTGGTAGGGAGGCCCCAGGCAGGACGACAGAGGGAGGGTGAGGTGAGGCTCTGGAAGTCCTGCGGGTTTGAGGGAGGGTTATTAATGTTTTAGAAATGAGAAGGGGGATGGGACCAGAGTCGGGGCTGGAGTTGCTGCTTCCCATTTGACAGTAAGAAAGGTGTGGGGGTATCAGTAGTGTTAGCCAATGGCTTGATCTTCTGCTGTTTGAACTCGGCTTCTGCAAGAGGTTCTAATAATATTTAACTGCGTCCATGACATTCAGGCTCACAAGTAACCCATAGTCTTGCTCGTGGCTTCATTTGGCTCGGTCTCCAACATTTTTTCCTTTTGTTAAATGAAATAGCAGGGTGGTGAAGAGGAACTAGTACTGAAAGTCGTTTCTGACTAGAGAGATAAAACTCGGTATCTCATACTACCAAGGATTGCTAGAACTGAATCCAAGGGAGTCAGAAAGTGGTCCACACTGAACTGAGCTGAACAGCGATGGGTGGGAGTGAACAGAATCCAAGGATCCTTAGTGTAAGTGGGCTTCATGGGGCCCCTAACCTCATTCTGCATTCCAGATTCCATTGAGGGGTGGGGCTACCAGGATTTAGGGAAGATTACCTGTGGAGAGTCAATGAGGTAGAAGCAGGATGTGAGAGCAAGGTAGGAATAGGGTGGGGATGGGGTAAAGACAGGGATAGAGTCCCGGGAAAGTTGACAAGAGGTATCTGTCTCCTTCATGCTGTGGACCCACTAGCTCCTAGAAGGTCCATGCCTCTGGAACTGAAAAGCTTCAGCAGTTTCACACCTGGTCTTTGAAACTCTGCAGACCAGACCAAGTGCTTCATCTTACCGCTGCTTTGAGAGGTTTTGCCAAGCTCAGCTCTGGTTTCTCTTGGCTCACTTGTTTTTCTGTTTCCTGAACAGCATTTTGAGCTGTTACGGAGCACTTAAGTATTCTTGACTGGTGAGCCATCTCTCCAGCTCCGACTTAAGTGACTTAAGTATTCTTAACTGAGGCCAAACTCTGTCTTTATTTAAACAAAACCCCTCAAACTACCCTTGCTTCAGAGTCCTCCCTACTCCTAACCCCTGCTTGCTCCTTCATAGTCTCTATTTTTGAAGGCATTTGTGGGTTTTGCCACAATGCAATGTAAGCCCCACCCCCTTCAAACTTTCTTTACAATGTAGGTTGGTGGATTTGTATCTGTGGCCTCTTTTGTAGTTCACAGTAACAGGTTAAACTTCTTAGCCACAGTTGCTGAAAAGCCAGAGGCAAAGAGACCACTTTATTTGATGTCTTTCAAGTTTAGGAAGAGCACTTTTTTTTTAAAGCAGAAGATAAGATAGGACTCAAGAGGAGCCTCTCTCTAATTAGATAAGTTCTGATGTTTCCATTTCTCTACCTGAACTGCCCTGGGTCAAATTCATTTGATTTGCCTGCCAGGTGTGGACAAAAATCCATCTAGCAGATCAGGGCTCTGAGCCGAGTTTGTCAAAGCTCCTTACACACAGTGAGATAGATAATAATAGAGAGAAGGTTGGGAAATACAGTTAGGACACCCATGTGTGTTAGGCCAAATTTTTCACATTTTCTTTTGATGGAAAGATTCTGACACACACACTTTAATGGGTTCAAATTCAAACCACGTCAGAAGTAGGTGATTCCCCCTGAGCATTATATAAAACCATCTGTTGGTCCACAGTGGGATGGATGCGGAAGCCTGGGCAGTTGCTAAGGGCCATCTGAACAAAGCTGCTTGTGATGACACCAACCCTTCACTCACATGGCCCCAAGTAATAACTCCCATTGCCATAAAATCCAGACTGGATTTTACTCTTCTAATACTCTTACATTCTTAAGCACCGATGACAGCTTTTTAGCTCCTGAGATAACAACTTTACCAGAACTTCTAAATTTTTACTTTAGAATAACTGGTTTGGGATGTGTGAGTTGCTTAATTGTAAAAAAGAACCGGAAACGACTTCCTGTTTCTCTCCACGTGGGGCTACGTGACAGTTTACATTTTGTTTAAATTATCAGCTTTGTCTTAAGGGGACCCGGCCTCTCTAGATTCTGGATGAAAAGTTTCTTATTTTAAAGGATTTTTTTCATGTGCATGTGAAAGAACTGTTGTAGTTAATGGAAACAAAGCTGGTATCTGTTTCGAGAGTTTGTGTGTGTGTGTGTGTGTGTGTGTGTGTGTGTGTGTGTGTGTGTGAGAGAGAGAGAGAGAGAGAGAGAGAGAGAGAGAGAGAGAGAGAGATTTTAAAATCTAATGGTTTGAGTCCATTATTATGAGCCTTACCTTTAGCTTACCTGACTGTAAGGAATAGCCACAGGAGGAAACTGGGTCAGTGTTGGAATCTTTTTTCACATCTGTATTGGAATCCATCTTTTTTGGTTCAGCTGAATATATTTATAAGCTTTGTACCATGACTTGCCTTTCCTTGGTGCCTGGAAGGTTAGGACCATCTTTACTCACACAGAAAAAGAGTCCTACATTTTTGAAATGGTTTGCATCTAGAATAGAGACTGAGCAGCCATTCTGGGGAGATCTACCTGGCTGATGAGCTGTGAGTTTTCTAGTGGGAGAAAGAAATCATGTAATTAAAAAGAATGTGGTCAGATTTGCATTTCATGGATCTTGAAGAGGAAAAGGGAAGTAAATTCATCCCCTTTATTTGATCTTTCCATTTTTGTCTTGTTAATATTTTTAAAACAAAACAAACAAACCCCTTTGGATCCATGGCAGTAACCCAAGTCACATTTCCCTGGCAACGGTAGTGACACACTAGAGTTATGAAATAGCAAGACAGAAAATTCTAAATGCATTCAAAATAAAATGCCACCCAGTTTAGGACCATCCCCTGGCGCATTAAAATCGATCTCTCAGCATTCAGTAAGAGTTGCTTCTTTCCAGATCAACCACAGATGGTTAGAATTGGTCTTTAGGTTTTATTCTTTTTAGAATCCATGAATCTTATCCCTTTGTTGTGTTGTTCTTGTTGTTGTAGGAGGAGGCATGTCATGAAAATAATTAGCTTGATATTTCAGATCCATTCTCCTGGTTGGGTATGTAGAGGATGGTGTTAAGTTCAAGACCAAATGTGTAAGTGCTGACATGGACTGTCAGCCTTTCCTATACTAGTATTCTCAATTCTAAGGGGCTTCTGTTTGTTCTATGAATAAATATAATATATCATGTAACATACCATATATATATATATATATATATATATATATATATATATATATATAAAACATATTACCTTGAGTTGGTGAATTCCAATAATTTCTTTATCTCTCTGCTAAGTTCTTTGAAAAACCACCAGCTGTTAGATCAGTGCACATTGAAGGTCTTGAGGTGGATCTTGAGAAGAAAGAGACAATAGGTAGATAGTATGTCTTTTTCCAGTTTTGTGCTTTTTCTGTGCCCAGGGGTGGCAGAGCTTACTTAAGGAGCTCTGTGGTAGATTTACTTCTAAACGGCGAAGAGCAACTTAGCACCGTGAATCTAGGACTCTCCAAACTGGATGAGCTTAAGGATAATCTACTATTTCATTGGTCAGATGTGGGAATGAAAAGTCAGGGTATTGACTTGTTCAAGACCAGGAGATTCATTCAACAACCTTCTTGATTAGTTCTCTTGTAAAGAGACTCCAGTTCCCTGCAGACCATTACTGTGGTGGCGCCAATCCCTGGCGCCATGTATTCTGATCATCACTGTGGACCAGGAGTTGGAGGTGATGGGGGGTGGGGTGGGGAAACTCCCACCTCCACTGTGGTGTTTAGAGAATCAGGCTTGGGAATTTACTACATTTTCTCGTGGAGACACTGCAATATTTACCCAGCAGATGTAATTAAATTTGTACAAAGTCATTGTCTGCAGCCATCTCTGTTAGTGTGCACACATTGTGAAGAACTGCCCATGCACAGACTTTGACTTCTATTTTAAATGTCACACAGAGTCAATAAAATAAACAGAGAGATCTTCTAAGTGTTCACAGTTCTAGGAATCCATGGGGGAATCTTAACTCTGCTTTAAGTTAAAGGTCTATTTTAAATGAACAAGCTTTCTTAAATGTTGTTCTCATATATCTGGTTCAGAACACAATCTATCTAGCTTCATTATTCTTATTTTTTAAAGAAAACAAGGGATTCCCCCCCCCCCGCCTCCTGCCCCTTGAAAACATTAGGTTGGGGGGGGGAATACAGCATTTCAGTTGGACCCTAGAAACCTTCTGTGGCTTAAAGTGTACGGATTAAAGACATTTCTCTCTCAAAGATCTAGCCCTTTTGGGCTACTTTATTGATCCTTGAACAAGAGTGGTGGAAGCCGGCTAGCCGTGGCTCTCCTCCCTCAAGCCCCCAGGATTGCCCAGTCCAAGCTGGGTTACAGAAGGTTAGCATT
>CACVCL010030001.1:0-58198 GCA_902729485.2 Mus minutoides
ACTGAGATGCAGATCAAGGCAAAAGCAAGAGCTTGATTTCCTGCTGTGGGTCGTTGGCTTAACCTTCAATTAAGTCCCTCAAGGCAAGTGACTAGAAGGCGACCCTGAATGGCTATTACAAGCAGTTTTTATACTTTTTTTTTGGAACACAGGTTACATCAGCAAGGTTACAGTTCAAACTTATTGGCTAAGCAAATTGATCTATTGGCTAGTACAGATTGTGACACTCATTTGAACTCTATCTGGGACCTTCCAGAGGGTCAGGTGACTTATTAGTCAGTACATTCCGCAGATATTTTTTTTTTTTTTTCCTGAGAATAGTTTACTCAAGACTGTGGATGAAGAATGGAACTTGGCCTAGCCTTGATCCTAGGCAGGAGGGGGAAATCTATTGGGGTGGGGGTAGTGTAAGACTGGCAGAAGCCCTTAGGATTCTTCACTATGCTTGTTTAAAATGCTTTTCATGAGACTTAACAGAGAATAAAGTCTATGATGGGCGTTCCTGAGACTTCCTTTGTCAGTGCAATTAATCTGAGTCTCTTCACCTTGGCCTCAGGCAGACTCTTCAGACAAGGGAAAAAAGTAGACACATTCTTTTCCAGAATATCAGAAAAACAGTCTCTAGGCCACATATTGAAATTATCCACTGAAGTCTCTTGGGCCAGGTGCTCAGAGTCACTTTCCTAACAAAGTCTTCCAAATTCCAACTCAGATAGCCAATTAAGCCCCCATTTAAAGCATTCCACTGCTTTCCAAATCCAAAGTCTCAAAATCCATATTCTTCCGAACAAAAGCATGGCAGGCCTATCACAGCAATACCCTAGTCCATGGCACCAACATCTATTTTAGTTAGGGTTTTACTGCTGTGAACAGACACCACGACCAATGCAAGTCTTATAAAGGACAACATTTAATTGAGGTTGGCTTACAGGTTCAGAGATTCAGTCCATTATCAAGTTAGAAACATGGCAACTTCCAGACAGGAATGGTGCAGGAGGATCTGAGAGTTCTACATCTTCATTTGAAGGCTGCTAGCAGAATCCTGGCTTCTAGGCAGCTAGGACAAGGGTATTAAAGCTAACACCCACAGTGACACACCTACTCCAACAAGGCCACACCTCCAAATAGTTCCTGGGCCAAACATATACAAACCATCACACTAACCCAACAGTGGCTGGCTGTGAAGGTCCAGATGGCTGGATGTCTTAGCTGGTCTTCAATGTGTGCTGGAAGCTGATGGAAGTAGGCTCCAGTGACTGAATGGACTTGTTTACAAGGCAAGAGCAAGCAGGCAAAGAGCAAAAGCTTCCTTTTCCCCTGCCCTTATATAGGCTTCCAGCCGGGAGGTGCGGCCCAGATTTGATACAGATAGATTAAAGATGTGTCTTCCTACCTCAAATATCTGGATCAGAAGTAGATCTTCCTACTTCAAATTAAGCAAAAATCCCCTCAATCGTGGCTTCCATATTTGGGTTTTAGTTCCAGATTAGTCAAGTTGACATTGAAGAATAGTCATCACCAACTTCTGTATTAGTCGGGGTTCTCTAGAGTCACAGAACTTATGGGTAGTCTGTATACCTACTCTGTATAGTAAGGGAATTTGTTGATTTCTTACAGTCTACAGTCCAACTACCACTAATGGTCAGCAGCAGCTGTGAATGGAAGTCCAAGGATCTAGCAGTAGCTCAGACCCACAAGGCAAACAGTGTGGTGATGGGGTTGCTGAAAGATTAGAAAGAATATTACTGTAGCTAGTTAAAGAAGTACTTAGTATTATTAAAGTATTTGCAAAGAAAATGGTAGGAATTTTTTATTTTGGGAGGCAAACGCAAGCTGATCTCTGTGAGTTCCAGACCAACCTGCACTATAACAAGTTCCAGGCAGCCCAGGGTTGCAGAATGAGTCCATATCTCAAAAAATAAACAAAATCATACCAAAGCAAAACAAGCCCAAACCTTTTTATTAAGATATAGGGACACATACATTATTCCAGTTTTGAAATAAAGTTTTAGTAAAATGAGGTAAAGGAGATAAAGCTTTCACAATGATTCCTGGTATGTGTATATGTCTTGATACCCAATAAATATCATTTGTTGGGAAGAGAATTTAGCGTTCCTGCTTTTTAGTAACTGTAGAAATCAAGGTCCTGGCACTAATCCCGCTTGCATACTGATGGGATTATAGACTTTTGTCAGGGTGCCAGCATGATCAATTTTCAGGTTCGCTTTCATGGTGAAGATTCTTGTCTTGATGCTCAGGTGGTGCTCTTGCTGCATCCTCCCTCACCACGTAAAGATCAGGCTCGCTTCTGCTTTCATAAGGGCACTAATCTCATCGTTAGATTGTTAGAAGTAGTCTCATGGCAGGAAGCATGGTGGCAGGCAGGCAGGCAGGCATAGGGCTCAGAGCTTACATCCGAAACCACATGCAGGCAGGCAGGGAAGGAGGGAAGGAGACAGAGCGAAAGATGAGACAGAGATAGAGACAGAGAGAGACAGGGCCTGGGCCTAGTGTGGGGCTTTTTTTTCCCTCATTCCGGTCAATCCTGCTCGTTCTGGTCTTGCCCTGCTCCCTCCGGTCAGCCCCGCTCTCTCCGGTTGGCTCAGCTCGCTCCGGTCGGTCCCACTTGCTCTCTCTGGTCCAAGGATTCGTTTTATTATTTTTATTATTCATAAGTACGCTGTAGCTGACTTCAGACGCACCAGAGGAGGGCGTCAGATCTCATTACGGGTGGTTATAAGCCACCATGTGGTTGCTGGGATTTGAACTTATCACCTTCGGAAGAGCAGTCAGGTGCTCTTACCCACTGAGCCATCTCACCAACCCTGGTGTGGGCTTTTAAACCTCAAAGCCTACCCATAGTGACACAGCTCCTCCAACAATTGTAATCCTTCTTAATAAATTCTGCTCTCTGGGGACCAAGCATTCAAATACATGACCGTATGGGGCCTTTTCTCATTCTAACCAGCACGGTCATGACTCACGTTAATAACACCCATGACTTACTTTAATCCTAGTTACTTCCTCAAGCTCCATCCTCCACGTATCACCACAGGCATATAAGGATTTTGAGGAAACATCCCATCATTTTAACATCCCATCATTTTCAGGGAGTTTGAGCATGAAAAAAGCTGAGGCAGTGTGAATGAAGTTGAGGGAGAAATGGAGACCAAGGCAAGCATTGAATGGACTGACTGGGCATCTAAATGCTGATGTGAAGGGTCAGGTAGCAGGGAAAGGCTGTGAAGTGGCAGACGGAGAATGGTCCCCTAGTCCCATATCCGTATTTGGAGATGGAGCCCTACATGCTTCTAGCAAGATAAACTTTGCTAGCAGGAAGTTGGGGATGGGGCTGGATGCAGACGAGTTTATACAGCACCTGCTCTGATGGGGTCGGTGTTTCTTTGTGATAGAAGAGAGGTATTATTGTAAGCAGTGAGGAGACATTGAGATGTGGGGAAGGATGCCCAGAGACAGCACCCAGCATCCGTGGTGGCCTGGAAAGTAAACTGGCTGCGGGAGGTGCCAGGAATGTGTTGGCAGAAGCTGACTGAAATATGAATGTGGGCACCAGCCTGCCCATTTCAGTGGTGTTCAGCTGTCCTGTTTTCTACCCGGCCTTCAGGGACTAAAATGTTGGTTCCTCCTAAGCCTGAGGCATTGCTTGGTGCCCACTAAAGCAGAGTGGGTCAGAGCTATATAGGCTGTTTTAACCAATGAGCTATTAAGACAGATGCTGGGCAAGATTAGAGGGAAATGTGGGCAAGGGTAGGAAATGGAGAGGAGGAGGAGGGACAGCTGCCTGGTCCAGGGATTGGCTGTAGTGGTGGGCTGTGTGGAAGAGATGGGAAATAGCTGGCTATAAAGATTTTAGGTAAAAAAAAAAAAGTCTTTTATATGAGTTGAATATTTTGTTGCTACTGATAATTGTGTCCGGGCTCATCAGGATAATTAGTTATTTAGGAAACCTATTTGCATAGTGTTTACATAGTGACACGTGTGTGCACATGCGCAGATACATGCAGAAACTAGAGAATGGCCTGTGTGTCATTTTCTCCTCCGGTTCTACCTGCTTTTTTTTTGAGACAGGATCTCTCACTGTATGACTGGACAGTGAGCTGGGGAATCTTCCTGTCTCTGCCCTCCCAGCTCTGGGAGTGCAAGCACATCCACCATGTTTGGCTTTTTGATATGTGTTGTGTTCTGGGGCTCGAACTTGGGTTCTCATGAGGATTTTAAAAATTTACGTTTAGCCGGGCATGGTGGCACACGCCTTTAATCCCAGCACTTGGGAGGCAGAGGCAGGCGGATTTCTTAGTTCGAGGCCAGCCTGGTCTACAGAGTGAGTCCCAGGACAGCCAGGGCTATACAGAGAAACCCTGTCTCGAAAAACCAACGNGTCATGCCGCAGCAGGTTAATTACCAGTACCCACCTGGGTACTCGCACAGCTTCCCACCTCCCGGTTTCAACAGTTACCAGAACAACTCCAGCTCTTTCCCACCCAGTGCGAACAGCAGCAGCACTCCTCACTTTCGACACCTCCCTCCATACTCACTCCCAAAGGCTCAGAGTGAGAGGCGCTCCCCAGAAAGGCTCAAGCACTATGAAGACCACAGGCACCGAGATCACAGTCACGGGCGAGGTGAGAGGCATCGGTCCCTGGAGCGCAGGGAGCGGGGTCGAAGCCCTGAAAGGAGAAGACCAGAGAGCCGCTACCGCTCAGAGTATGATCGGGGCAGGACTCCGCCGCCTCGCCACCGCAGCTACGAAAGGAGCAGGTGAGCCTGCACGCCTGAAGGAGCTGCAGAGGCTCAGACAGGGCTGGCTTTCTCTCTGCAGGGCAACAAAAACGTGTGCACTTTCCCCTAACCCTTGTGTATTTTTTTTTTTTTTTTTTGAGGTAGGGTTTCTCTGTGCAGCCCAGGTTGTCCTGGAACTCACTGTAGACCAGACTGGCCTTTGATTATTTTTACCTCTGCCTCCCTACTGCTGGGATTGAAGGCGTGCCACACCACTGCCTGGCATGCACTTTGATTTTTAATTAAAAAAAAAAAAAGCACAGTTTAGGCTTTTTATAAGGAAGACTGACAAATAAGTTGGTTGTAAAGAGAAAAAGGATGGTTTAGGAAAGCATTGCAAAATGACTGGTGTGGACCAGTGCGGCCCTTTCCTCTCCATGACACAGTTGTGCTTTATTGATGATCCCACGGCATGAAAGATTTCATATTGTTTTAAATCACGGGGGCTTTAAGTTTGCTCGTCGTGGTCACCTTCAAGTTCAACGCTGTGTTCTTTACAAACTGGTGGTGTGTGTGCACTACTGCTGACCCCGACGCTGAGCCGCTCAGGGCGGGGCGGGCGCTTTAACACTGTTGCCTTTAAAGAGAAGCAAAACTACTTATTCAAGTTATAGTTCCCAAATAGCTTTAGCCTGTTTTCCTATGCTGAAATGCTTTCACATTGTATTTGAAAAATACTCTTTAGTCGCGGATTTATGCTTTTATTTATTTTTCCAGTACCAAATTTTTCTAAATTAAAAAAAAAACCTTGAAAGGAGGCAATATGTCCCAGTTTCATGTCTGCTGTGATAAAAATGCTTACAGAAACAATCTTTCAGCCTCTGATCCCAGGTTATAGTCCATCACTGGGAATACAAGGCGACAGCAGTCACATCACATCCATAGTCAGAGCAGAGCAGAGACAGCGAAGACTCACATGCTTGTGCCCCAAACACGGTTAAAGAGCAACCTCAAGATTGTTCCAAGGCAAACGAGTAATATGTACTTGTTACCATGAAAGATAAAGATTGTTCTAAAGAGTGGGGAAAGGTTCTGCAGGGCGGCAGAGCATCACACTTTTGGCTTTGCCTAGCTAAGCAGTGCTACCACGCACAGTAGCTCCCAGGCTGCTCTGCTCACGCCAAAGGTGTACCTGTCACAGCTCTACAGCATAGATGCCTAAGGAATAGCTTAGCGTTTGTAAGAAAGGAGGATCTTAGGGAAACTTGCATACAAATAACACACACACAGGTACTCACGCATGCACACACACACACACACACACTTGTTTAATTTAAGTAGATTTATCATCTATTTATATTCAGTAAGTGTGATTTATATCCAGATTGGTCTTTTGAGTCCCTGCCCACTCAGAGGGAGCAGTTGAATGACAGATTATTCCTAGATTTGTTGGCTAGAGGTTAAAGATGCCCAGAATGCGCTCCGGTTCGGTTCCTGACTTTGGAAGTAGAAGCAGCTGCCCTTTCGTGGCTTTGATCTGTATCACCTGTCCCTTAGTCTGTGGTCGCGGCTGCTCTCAGTGTAAACCGTGGTTTTAGTTAAAGTGGTTCAGATGGAGAACACGTTCCCACCTCTGGCTGTGTTACTTTGCTGATATTCACCTGAGGGTTGTATATTCCAGAATCATAGTATTTGAAGTAATCTTCCTTGAGAATGGGGTAATTAAGTGAAATATACTTTGTGTCTGAGTTGCTAAGTAGCTGCTGAATTGGACTGATTCGATTTTACTGTTTGGCCATTTCTTGGATATAAGTAGGGGGGTGCATGCGGGCTATTCTTGACTTCAGATATTTTAGATTTGTTTTTCTTTTTGACCCCTAGACTGAAATCCTGCTCAGAAAGTTTTGGAATTTGAAATATTTCAGATTTTCAAATTAGGGGATAAAGTTTTATAAGGTTGATAAATATTTTAAACTTGAAAACTGCAAATAAGGGATGGTCAGCTATCTTCTTCAGTTGGGTGGTGACTTCGTCCCTCCGATTGGTGGCTCTGATGCAGACACACTGGACAGTGATGTTTATTCTAGGTCTTTACTGCATCTGTAAGATAGATTCAAGCTGTTACTGTATTATAGGTTTATACTGAAAGCTTTCTTGTCTATCATCTCACTTGAGGTAAGTCTGTCTAGTTGGGGTGCTATTCTAGAGGAAAATAGCACCCATGTGCTGAAGTCCCAGTCTGACGGGTCACTGAGCGCTCGCAGCTGCAGCTAAGGCCCCTCTCCGTACAGGGCTCTCGTATCAGACTGCTTGTTTTAATCTTTGCTATAAGACCTTTAGACCTCATTTGTTTGTTAAGTAACCAGTTTTTGAAAAGCCAGCAGTAAGGGATTTCTTTTGCTGTAGGTTAGCTGATTCAAGGATCTTAAGAAGATTATGAGAGACTTGAACACTGGGGACTCCATCCAAAACTGCCGATGGAGAGACTGTGCCTGTCTGTCAGTAAACTGAGGAGCAATAAGTAGGAGTAGTGTAGTTCCTAAGGTTTTTTTAGATGTGGCCATTTCTTCAGAGGGAAGGTTCAGTGAAGACATAGTGATTTTGAGCCTCTCTGCTGAAAACAGCTGTGTGTTATTTCCTCTTAGAGAGCGGGAACGAGAGAGACACAGGCACCGGGAGGCCCGCAGATCACCATCTCTGGAAAGGTCCTACAAGAAAGAGTATAAGAGATCTGGAAGGTAAGCGGTTGTAGCATTACTTCTTAAAATGTGAGTTTCTGGGCTTGTCCAGCTCTGCCAAGTCCTCATGACAACTCTGGCCAGGGTGGTCTGGAAGGTGCAGAAGCACAGTGCCAACGCTGATGGCGTTGTAGGACAATCTCGGTAAGTGTCCTCCAGGCAGAAAGTGTGTGTCTCTGTGGGTGTATGTACCCACAGTGCTATAAAACTATGAACTTTCAAGTCTAGATTAAAGCATAGAAGTCTAGATAAAGCTTGACATTCATTCATAATTCTGCTCTGAAGTTTGCTTGTTTGAGGGAAAAGAGGCAAGTGCCCTTTCAGTTAGACCCTTTCAGCCTTCTGGCACCACAATTGTCATTGCTGTGTTTAAAGCGTCATTTCCATGTCTAAAGGAGCTCTGTGGCCTTAGATCGTGGTGCTTAGGGGTTGTCCTGGAGTCTGGCACAGCGCAGGCTGATTATTGCCTCTCTCAGGCTTTGCTACTAGCTAAAGTTATCCAGCCTCTCTAAGCTGGAGTTCTTATTATGTACAATGAGAGTAACTGTGCTTTCCTTATTGTCTGGTGAAGCCTCGCTGAGATAATGCACATTAAACACTTAAAGCCAATCCTAAAACAAGTACCAGATGAATGGTAACTAAATAGAATGATGTGAGCACTTGACTTTCAAGCTAGGTAGTAACTAAGAAGCAGGGGAACTGAGTTAGGAAGCTGAGTGGGGGCTCACCCTGGGGTCCCAGCATTTGGGAGTATGACACAAGAGGACCACTCTGAGTTTGAGGCAAGCCTGGGCTATAATGCTGACTTTCAGACTAGCCTAGGCTGCAGGGTAAGACTCTGACTCAACATTTAAAAAAAAAAAAAGGCAATTTAAGTATAAACTAAGTTAAGGAAATTGAGCCCACTATGGCAGTAGAACTAAATTTGTAATTAAGTGCAAAGCTTGGTTCTTTGAAAGAGCCGGTACCTAACAGTGGCTAATGCCAGGTGCGATGTAGAGTACCATAGGGATGCAGGAGAGGTGGTTTAGTGGTTAGGGGCACTGGCTGCTTTTCCAGCGGGCCTGGGTTCATTCCTGGTGCCTCCAAGGCTGCTAACTGCCTTCTGTGATTCCAGTTGTGGGGAACTAATACAGCCTTCTGGCCTCTATGGCATTGGCAACATCTGGTGTATAGATATGCATGCAGGCAAAACACATATACACATAAAAAGAAATAAGTTTCCAAAAAAATTACGAAATGAAGTGAGGACGAATTTTATTTTAAACTTAAATACTTGAATGCAGTGGGTTGAGTTTTAGGAAAACAAATTTATAAATTTCACACAAGGAACAGAAAACTACTTAAGGCAAAAATCATGGAAAAAGCTGATTTTTTTTTTTTTTTTTTGGTACAAAAAGCTTTAAAGTGTTCTAGAACCCTTGAAGAAGGGAAGATGAGCTGGTGACTCTGCAGAGACGATCCAGATGGCAAAACCCAACCAAGGAAAAGAATGCTACAGGGCAGTCTCAGACTTGGGACTAAAAATACCAGTTAGCAAATACTAGCAAGTTTTCAATAAATAGAATTTTTTCCAAGAATACATGCATAGATAGGTTAGTATTATGAATTTTTGCTTCAAAAATCTGTTTATATTGTCAGTATTTTCTATTAAATGTTTAAAGTAAAACCAGCATTTACTTATGAATAAAACCATTATGAAGGAATGGTCACTTAGGAAAGAGTAGCATCTCTCGATGGACATGATTTATACTGTCTCGAGAGAGCCATGCTTAGTGTTGGAACCCAGAGGTTTTCCCATAGAAGTGAGAACAAAGAGAAGGAGTGCCCGTGCTTACTATTGTTTCCTACCAGCCAATTACAAACAGCATCACTGTGTCCTCTCGGCTTGTGCTGTCACTTCTTAATCAGGGGAGTAAATGTCCTGGGCTTTTGAGAGGACCATCCCATGATCTTCCGGGAGCCAGCAGTGAAAGGTGGTACGGAACAGACTTAGAGAAGTCGTGCTGAGGCCTGAAAGAGCAGGGTAGGGAAGGAGGACCACCGGGGAAGCGGGAAGAGCATGTGCCCAGGATTAGTTCTCCCTTGAGGCCAGGAAGCTGATTGTGAAGGCTTCTGTGCTGGTCTGCGGCGGAAGTGATCCTATGGCCTAGATCATAGCAGCCATGGGAGTGGCAGAGGGGATGAGGGTAGATGAGTAAGGTACCACATCTTCTAGGACTCGAAAACTGACGTGTTGGAGCAGGGAAGAGAGAGCAGTCTCAGTCCTGCGCTCTGGTGTCCCTAACTGGGAGAAGGGGGACAAGAAGCAAGAGATATGAAGGTTAGCTCTGTTGGGACAGTGACATGGTGACCAGTGTTCACCAAGGAAGACACACACTGTAGTCATGTTATCATCCGTGTAGCACTTGTGTGCTCGCCAGAGGACTTGGAGGGATACAGAGTTGATGGTCCGTGGGCAAGAGTGACACGTAAATTCACGGAGCACTCCCACCATTTTAGAAGAGAGGGGTTGGTAGGATAGTCAGAATGCATTGTATGTATGAATGCAACCCTCAGATAAAGTTTAATGAAAAAATTCTGACTTAGGCAAAGATTTTTAAAACACTATTTTGATGCGATATGTGGAAATGGGAACTTGCATGTGTCATTAGGTGTATGGAGAGAGAATGCACGCACACTTTGGTATGTATTCACAGCAGAGAAAGTGTTAACTAATCCACCATTAGATCTGTTACATTCTGGTGTACACATGTAAGAGGAGAGCACACGCCAGTGGTGGCTAGCAGGTGGAAGCAGGAGGGTCAGGGTTCAAAACTTTCCTCACATCGTATAAAACGTAGTTTGAGACTAGCCTAGGCTACAGTTAATTAATTAATGATAATAAGATTTAATATTAAAAAGATTAAAAATAAACTTGATTAGAATAGTAAAAATACTCTGAATAGAATTGTTATTAGTAAGTGGTATTTTAGATAACATTTTTTTTTGTAAACTTTTTTTTTAATATTTTTTTATTCATTATTAGAGAATTTCTTCATTTACATTTCAAGTGTTATCCCAAAAGTCCCCTATACCCTCCCCCTGCCCTGCTCCCCTACCCTCCCACTCCCACTTCTTGGCCCTGGCATTCCCCTGTACTGGGGCATATAAACATTGCTAGACCAAGGGCCTTTCTTCCCGAGTAATGGCCAACAAGGCCATCTTCTAATACATATGCAGCTAGAGACATGAGCTCTGGGGGTTCTGATTAGTTCATATTATTGTTCCATCTATAGGGTTGCAGACCCCTACAGCTCTTGGGTACTCTCTCTAGCTCCCACATTGGGGACCCTGTGTTTAGATAACATTTGTTAATATGTTTACGCTTTCTTTGCTTTTTCTCTTTTGCTACTGAGCTGGGGTCTCACTGTGTAGCTCTGTCTGGCCTAAGCTTGCTTTGTAGATAGCTCGCAGCAGTCTCTCGCTTTGCTCCCTCAGGGCTGCCTGCGATCAGAGGCTTGCACCAGTGCATCCAGGGCTGCCTGCGATCAGGGCTGCCTGCGATCAGAGGCTTGCACCAGTGCATCCAGACTCTGCTTCCTTTTTCTTTGCTTTCTTTTTTTCCCGTGACAGGGTTTCTCTGTGTAGCTCTGGTTGGCTTTGAACTCAGAGATCTGCCTGCCTATGCTTTGTTTTTCTACAGAGAACACACTTGCGTATGTATGTATGAATGAATGGGAGGGTGTGCTTATATCCATCTGTGAGTATACCACGGTATGTATGTAGGATCGAGAAGACAGCGTTTGAAGGCACTTCTCTCCTTTGCCCATGTAGGATCTGGGGATCACACCTGCCGGGCTTGGCAGGAAGCACTGTTACTTGAGGAGCTGTCTAACTGGCTCTACACATTTCCTTTTGAGTAGAGCTTTTTGATTTGTGGTAACAAAGCTAATGCATGTTGTAATGTGCGTGTCTCAGATTTGTTCCTAGGCTGGCATGGAGGTCTAGAAACAGTCTTCTTACCTTGGCCTCCTCCCAAGTGCTGACCTTGCAGGCAGGAACCACATCTTAGTTAGGGTTTCCTTGCTGTGAAGAGACACTATGACCTTGGAAACTCTTATAAAGGAAAGCATTTAACTAGAGCTGGCTTACAGTTCCGAGGTTTAGTCCATTGTTAGTTAGGCTGTTAGGAAGCATGGCAGCATGCAGGCAGCAGGAAGAGAGGGTGAGTCATCAGGCCTGGCTTGCCCTTCTGAAACATCAAAGGCTACCCTGCCACCCGAGGGACAAACTTCCTCCAACAAGACCATACCTCCAGTAATACCACTCCATATGATTCAATGGGGCCATTTTTGTTTAAACCACAGGTGACCTCAAAATAATTTTTCACTTAAATCTAGAGGCAAACTTTATTGGGTAGTAGTAATTTTATTAGTGGACAATGGGGCGAACACTGATTTAATAATGTGGTGACGAGTCTCACTAGCTGTCTTTTTGAAGGATTGTAGGTTCTATCTAAATTTAATAGGCTTAAGTTAGAAACTACCCTATAGATTTTTTTCCTCTAAGTCTGTTCATAGGATTAATCCTTATGTATTTTAAGCCCCAGGAATTCACGAATAGAGATTTCTTATCCTCTTTATTAACTAAGTTGACAGTAGTACTTTGAGGACCATAGTTAGCCCCAGTTTGGATTGACTCAGTGTAATACTTAAATCTTTTTCCAAAGCGAGGTTGGGAATGTTATTGCTGCTTCCCTTGGATTAGCTGTCAGGCTAAATCCATAGCCAAGTGCAGGCCAGGCTTTGGGAAGCTTTAAAAACGTTTATTTTGGCAAAACAGTATGTGAAAGATTCAAAACTATGGTTCTCATGGATGAAATGGTCCGTAAGTAGAGATGTCCAGGTATTTTCTGAGTGTCTTTTTCTTCTAGGAGTTATGGCTTACCTGTTGCTCCTGAACCCGCTGGGTGCACACCAGAATTACCTGGGGAGATCATTAAAACTACAGATTCTTGGGCCCCGCCCCTGGAGAATGTGAATCAGTAAGTAAATCTGGGGTAGGGCCTGGGAGTTTGTATTTTTGTACAAATAAACCAGGTGATTCTGATGCTAGTAGACTGGCATTTGGGGATCACTGGTTTGGTGAAACTTGGCATGGCACATGGGCGTGGTGCATTGCCATGCAGGTGGAAAACGCACCAGGTAGCTTAGATCACGAGTGTTGTTTTCAGTAACTAACTTTGCCCTGTCCTTTTGAAGTCGTTCTCCAAATAGGGAGAAGAAGAGAGCTCGTTGGGAGGAGGAAAAGGACAGATGGAGCGACAGCCAGGGCTCTGGCAAAGAGAAGAACTATACGTCCATCAAAGAAAAAGAGGCAGAGGAGGCACCTCCAGAGAAAACGGAGGAGGAGGATGAAGAGCTCCTTAAGCCTGTGTGGATTCGTTGTACACATTCGGAAAGCTATTACTCCAGTGACCCTATGGATCAAGTGGTAGGTCTGAAGCAGAGACAGTGTGGACCAGGCTTCCTCTACCACAGAAACAGTCTTCTTACCTTGGCCTCCCAAGTGCTGACATTGGAGGCAGGAACCACATCTTAGTTAGAGTCCACAGTGGCAATTGCGGGCATGGCGGGAGCTGGCGGGAGCAAAAAGCTGAGTATGGCATCAGAGTACTGCCCAGGCCGCTCCCTGCTTGTCTTCTGAGACCAGACAAGGTGAGGAAAGAGATCACATCTCAGTGGCATGTTGGAACCGGAGGCAGGCTGAGGCTATAAACGCTCAGAACCCCTCCTCCTCCAGAGACAGCTTTCCTCTAGCTGGTCTGTACCTCACCAAGCAGCGCCACCACGTGGGGACCAAGTGTTTATGCATGAGCCTCTGGGGGACAGTTCTCATCCAGATTACAACATTCCCTCAGGGAAATCAACTCAAGTTGAGAATCACTGTTGCAGAGAAAAGGTGTCTTAAAAACACCAAGGTCAAGAGTATATAGTCACTTAAAGAAGTATTCTGCATTCTTTGATGCTAATGGTCTTAATACTAGTAGTTTCTTGACCTTTAACCCATATCTCTATGGTGGTGTGCGTGTGTGCGTGCGTGTGTGTGTGTGTGTGTGTGTGTGTGTGTGTGTGTGTTTTCCCAAATGGGAGGTAAAAATTTGGGTTTCATCCTGTTTAATAAAGTATATCATTCTCCTTCCTGTAAAAATTATGCCAACCCAATTAATTATAAATTAGGCTCATGCTGGGCAGTGGTGGCACACGCCTTTAATCCCAGCACTTGGGAGGCAGAGGCAGGCGGATTTCTGAGTTCGAGGCCAGTCTGGTCTACAGAGTGAGTGAGTTCCAGGATAGCCAGGGCTACACAGAGAAACCCTGTCTCGAAAAACCAAAAAAAAAAAACCAAAAAAACGTTAATAATAATAATAATAATAAATAAAAAATTAGGCTCATATTCTCATACTTGATACAAGGAAGATATTAATTGAGTGAATGAGTGGAACAATGGCCCTACAGGTTTAGGGCTCAGGAAGTTGGCCATGTGACATTTAGTGTGACATTAGGTTAGGTAAGATGGGGTTTTGCTCTTTGAGATTTTGTAAATATAAAGACGCTCCTTGCCTTAGAGCAGGGCTGCATTTAGCAACAGTGTTGTAAGTTGAAGATGTCTTTAGTCCAAGTTATACTTAATATACCCACCAAGCTGTAACGGCTAACCCTGCGCTGCATCCGGTGTGCTCAGATCACTCGGGCTCTGCTCCGTCACTGGACGGAAATCGTCTGACGTATAGTCTGTCTTATAAGTATTGAGTAGTCTCTGAAACATGTGTCCAAGAAATCCTGGCAGCATAGTATGAGACAGTGTAGGCTGTGTCTTCTTCTTCATGGCATAGATACCTGAAGGCAGCCTCTCCCTGCTGCTGCCCCGCCTCTCAGGAAAAGGTCATACAGCATTTGGTAATTTGGAAAAGATTAAAACCCTAAATTTGAAATATATATTTTCTTTTGTAAGCATTTATTTATATTGTGTATGTGTGTGGTTGTGTGTGTGATCACAGGACAGCTGTGGGAGCTGGCTTTCTCCTCCCACCAAGAAGGTTATGGGGACTGAACTCAGGTTGTCAGGCTCAGCAGCAGCTTACCTGCTAAGCCATCTCGCTGCTTCTGAAGTGTGGCTTCTACTGAGTATGAATTGCTCTTGGGCTGTCAGTTGCTTCTGTTGTGACTCTTATCCGTGTAAAATTTGAAAGGTTTCCTTATCTTTGGGAAAAAAAATAAAGGCTTAAGGAATCCATGATAGTGGTATGATACTTGGTCAAGAGTAACTAGAGGTTATACTTCTATGCTGCCTGAATGCCTTGGCCAGCATTTGGTGAGTGGCTCGGGGACAGCATCCAATGTTGTCTTGAGAATCGGCCACAGTTCCCGAATGGCACTGTGCAGGTGTTACATTCTTACCTCTGTCTACATACAGGCCACAGAGAGTGGACCTTTTCCAAGGTCAGCTTCCATCTCTGCCAGAGCTGTGCCACTCATGCTCATGGAGTTTGTTTTCCTCTGCCGCCATGACAAAGCTTTATAAGCTGTGTGGCTTGAAAAACAAGTGTTTATCATTTCACAGCTCCAGGGGTCAGAAGTTCAGCTTGGATTGTATTGCCTAAATCAAGGTGTCAGAAGGGCAGTATGTTCCTTTCTGGCGCTCTAGAGAAAATCTTTTCTCATTACATTGCCGGCAGTTTTGTCTTTTGTAGCTATTGAGCAGAGGTTCTTGTTTGATTGTCCAATGTCTCCTGTGGGCTCCTCACTATTGGTAGCCATTTGTAGTTTTCCTCATTCCCAAAACTCTTCTGTGACAGTCCTGACATTCTTATGGCCTTCTCTGCCAGAGACAGGAAGATTCTAAGCCAAGTGCTAGACTGTTGGTGTCTTATCAGCCTCCCTTCTAATGATACACTTAGAGATGCAAGAGAAGCGGGCTAGAGAGATGACTTAGATGGCAGGTTACAGCTGTCTGTAAGTCTGACATCTCTCCTGGCCTCCAAGGCACCAGGCACACACGGTGAACAGAGAATGTGGGAAGGATGGCAGGGCTGTCAAGGGGATGGGGAGGGATTGATGGACAGCAGGCGCTTCCTCATCAGGTGACAGGTGAATCACAGTTTGCCTTAGTTTTGTTTTTAAGTATGAGAGGTCTGTTTTTTACATTTTGCGGTCATTAGGTCAACTGGTCTGGCCATTCAAAGTGATTTTCACTGTGGAAGCAGAGTAGGCAGTGGCCAAGGGCTCCTCTAAGACCATGGTGTAGAAGCCTCGTGCTTCTTGGGTGTGCTTGTTGGGGAGAGAGGAAGGGAGGAGACTTTCTTTTTGCTCCAAGGGTCACGGTATTTTTTAATGTCACATGTAATGGGCATCTGCAAACAGTTCCCACACCGCTCAGTGTGAGCCAGGCATGCAGTGTATGTTTGCTTCGGAAGCTTGCAGCTGGTGTGTGGCGTTTTCCTTTTCAAACATTGACTGCACTGGGGACTTCAAAATGGCATCTTGTAGTTAATTAAGGGTTTTTCTTGATGATCGTGAATATGGCTTCTCACCCTGATCCTTTACTTTGCAAAGGGAGACTCTACTGTCGTAGGGACAAGCAGGCTCCGTGATTTGTATGATAAATTTGAGGAAGAATTGGGGACCAGGCAAGAGAAGGCCAAAGCTGCCCGGCCTCCGTGGGAGCCTCCAAAGACAAAGCTGGATGAAGATTTAGGTGAGTGGGAGCGCTCAGGGCTGCCTGCCTGCCGTGTTAGTTCTGCTTAATTCCGCCTTTGGGGACAGAGCCTGTCGACTCCCAACAGTGGTCTTCCTCACTCAGTTACATTCCAGAATGCAGAAGATCTTATTTTATAAGGCAGGCTAACCTGTCTGTCTCTTGCAGCCTTAGGATCAGAAAGCATTGTATTCTGGCATCCCTCTAAAAGCAGGGGCTTGTGCCTTAACTTCCTGTAAATGGGCAGGTGGCCCTTCCCTGGCTCTTCCCTTGTTCGATGAGGAAGCGTCACTCCGGTGTGAAGGCTTCTCCCTGCTGACGTAGATTTTTTTCCCCTTCATAGTCTGTTTTAACTGTCAGTTCTGGTGTCTGAAGTAGACGGTGAGAGTCTTCCTCGGGCCCCCTCCAGTTTTTTGAGACAGGCTTTCATTCTGCGGTCCAGTTAGCCTGAGATCTAATGTCTTGCCCAGGCCAGACTTGAACTCATGGCTGCCCTCTTGCTCCATCCTTCAGAGGGTTGCAGGTACAAGGCGCTGATGGTATCTTTGAGGCTAGGAATGCTTTTTGCCACTTGTGTCCTTAGCCCCTAGCATAGTGCCATGCTGAGATGCTGCTCCACTTGATATCGGCCAGAAGGTGGGGGAGCGGTCACAGTGAGACTTTCCATATGCCACCACTTCTTCTGTCTAGCTCTCCCTTGTCCACATTCATTTTGTCTCATGCCGTGCAGTAGTGCAAAATTCAAGACTCCAAAGCCAAATGGCCTGGCTTAGAATCCTTGTTCTCCTTACCTGTTAAGTGACTTTCCCTGTCTCGGTTTTCCCATTGTAAACTGACAGTATTGTCTATCTGAGATAAACTTCACGGTACTGGATTTTGTTATTATGCTGCTACTTTCTGGTTGTTGGCTTTTTTTTTCCCCAAGTTGTAATAAAATACAACACATAGTATGCCATCCTAACCATTGGAAACATCTAGTTTGTTAGTAAGTACCTGTGTATTGCCAGCAACCAGTTTGCAGAACTCTTCACCCTGTAAAACTGAAATGCTTCCATTAGGCAAAAATGTAGAAAGTCTCCCACTCCCGACCTTCATTATTTGCTGTCCTTGCGTACTTCACCTAAGTGGAGTCATGTAGTGTTTGTCTCTTGTCGCTTATGTCACGCATCATAATTGTCTGTCTGTCTTTATGCAGTTGCTTTCAGGAACTCTGTCTTTTTCTGGTTTTGTTTTTTTGTTTGTTTTTGTTTTTTGAGATGGAGTCAAATTCATTATGTAGTTGAGGATGGCCTTGAACTCTTGACCCCTGCATCTCCTTGAGTACTGGCGTTACAATTATGAGGGAAGTGTTATACTCAGAAAGGACTAACCCCTTTTATTGCTGTTATCAAGAGAAAAAAGGATAAGATCTTCATCCTTAGCCTAGAGTCTGGCATTTGGAATGGTTCTACCTTCTTTCCCCTTCAGGGTTGCCCTGTTGTGCTCAGAATCTGTCCCGGGTCTGTGTCCAGGCTTGGACTACATGGCCCCTCCCCATTCTCTCCCCGCCCCCTGTCAGCCTCCTCTGTGTCCAGTGGCTCAGCTGCATCCGTCCTGTGACGTTGCCGCCACTCAGCTCTCTGACTCCCAGAGGACCAGCTCTTCACGGTGTGAAGTCACTAGTCCTGTGTTACTTTTGATACTTGTCATTATTAGTTCTCATTTTCTCTATAAAATCTATATATTTTTCCTGTTTCCCAGCTACATTATGACTTAGCACTCTGAAATGTGTGTTTTTCATGGCATTGCTTAGCAGTGTTTGGTGCTGAGTAACCCCTCAGAGTATTACTGGAGGAGCGACAGTGACCCCAGCTAAGGTTTAGGGCATTTAAAAGTTGCTGCAGAACCGTTTTGTTACATCCATGAACTCCTTCTGTGTTCTCTCCCACCATCCACCAGAGAGTTCCAGTGAGTCTGAATGTGAGACCGACGAGGACAGCACCTGTTCAAGCAGCTCGGACTCGGAGGTGTTCGATGTCATTGCAGAAATTAAACGCAAAAAGGCTCACCCTGACCGACTTCATGATGAACTTTGGTACAACGACCCAGGCCAGGTGCGGGAGTTTTTATGCTTTTGCTATGAAAGTTGCAGGCCCACACATCACATTTACGACTCCGGGCTGAGAGGTGCATGCTGGCTGGCATTGAAATGGAACCTTACTCCCGGGGCTGTGAGTCATTTTTCAGAGCCGTTTTCCCTTCTGCTTTAGAGTTCAGCTGTAGGGTGTGAGCCCCCGAACAGCTGTTCCTGAGTCACACTGACAGCGCCTGTGACCTTGTTCAGAGCAGCAAAGCCATGCTGTTCAGACTCAGAGGAGGAGGGAGGAGGAAAGAGCCTGGGGGCCTGTTAACAGCAGCTCACCTGGATGGGGTCTCAGAGCCTGGGGGCCTGTTAACAGTAGCTCACCTGGATGGGGTCTCAGAGCCTGGGGGCCTGTTAACAGCAGCTCACCTGGATGGGGTCTCGCTGCTAAGTAGTGAATGATACAGTATCAGTTGTTTTAGTTGGTAACAGTTGTGAGTTTTTGTGAGTTCTCTTCTTGATTCAGCATGTAAACTAATGAATGACATAGCAGCTGGAACATTTAAAATTTACTGATTATTTTTGTTTTTTTTGAAGTAACATCCGATAAAAACGATGTAAATAGGTATTCCTTGTTGAGACAGAATCTCACTATATAGCTTTGGCTGGCCTCTTGAGTGCTAAGTTGCATACAGGCTTGAGCCACAGGGCGTGGTTCTGAAAAACACGGTATCTTTATAACACATTTGTATCTTAAAAATACACAGTCCATAGGAAAATGTGTCTTTTATGCATGTGACTTGTTACACATAGTAATACATGTCCCGACTTGCTTTGTACAGTAATTTACCAGTTACAGTTTGTGAATAAGTTCATACCATCCAGGATTAGTTAGAATTTCCTTTTCATTCTTATTAGATAACAGCCATTAAAAAGCTTTTTGCATTTATTATTATTATTATTATATTTTAAGTGTTTGGGTCTCTCTGTGTCCTGCTTGCATGCCTTGTGCTCATGGTGGCCAGAAAAGGGCTGTGAGCTACACTGTGTGCTCTGGGAATTGGACCCAGGTCCTGTGGGAGAGGAGCCAGGGTCCTTAACCACGAGCCATCTCTTCTCTTCAGCCCCACTTGTTTATGATTTTTGTTTTTTTTTTTGTTTTGAAAAGGATTAAAATAATTGAAATGACTGAGAAAAATGTACTTTGTGATGTGCTGGAATTAAGTTTTCAGTGTAGTTTAAACCATGGGTTTTTTGTTTGTTTGTTTGAAGATTTATTTATTTATTTTCTAGGAATACACTGTAGTTGTCTTCAGACACACCAGAAGAGGGCATCAGATCTCATTATGGGTGGTTGTAAGGCACCATGTGGTTGCTGGGAATTAAACTCAGGACCTCCAGAAGAGCAGTCATGGCTCTTAGTCATGGCTCTTAACCGCTGAGCCATCTCTCCAGCCCCTTAAACCATGATTTTCTAGCTACTCCACGTTGACCTTGTACCTGAGACCCAGCTTCTCCAGTGCTGGGGGATTTTAACCAGGTGCTACCACATTTAGCGCTTTCCTTTCCATTCAGATGAAGGAGTCACATGTGGTGTGATAGGATTTACACAGGAATTTATAATCTGTGGCTGTTTTCTGTATATTTTTCAGAACTGTACACCAGCACTACAAATTTTAGAACTTTTTTTTTTTTTTTTTTTTTTTTTTTTTTGGTTTTATGAGACAGGGTTTCTCTGTGTAGGCCTGGCTGTCCTGGAACTCACTCTGTAGACAAGGCTGGCCTAGAACTAAGAAATCCGCCTGCCTCTGCCTCCCGAGTGCTGGGATTAAAGGCGTGCGCCATAACGCCTGGCTGTTGTAGAACATTTTTCTCTCTCCCGTAAAGAAACCTTCCCCCATACCCGGTCTTTTTCACTGGTGATTGTTGTCAGCCTTGTTAGGCCTACATTGTTTTTACACCTTTATGTGTGTTGTGCTTGGTTTCCTGTCCTCAGTATACTTGAACCTTGTGAGGGGGGGTCCATGTTGGAGCATGGATGCTGGTGGAGAGAAGAATGTGGCCGTTTGTCTGTCTGTTCCCCGGAAGCTGTGACTAGCACTAGGAGTATGTTAGTATTTTTGATGAAGAGTTATTGAGCCTCTTAGTTGCCAGCTGTTACCTCAAATAATATCCTAACACGATTTTTTAGGTAATAATGTTATTTCCTTGCTATACCTCCTGGAGCTATAGATTTCCCAAAAGACTAAAAAGAATTTAAATTTTTCACTGTACGATTTCTTGCCAAAGTCTTATTGAGATATTTTCATTTATATTTTAATTGAGCGCAGTGAATTACAAAGAAATGTATCAATATATTGTTATTCCTCAGTGTCTAAGGAGATTGCTTCTAGGATCTGCATAGATACCAAAATCCATGGGTGTAGAGTCTTACGAATAAATCGTAGTGCAAATGACACACACCTCTTTTATGCTTTAAATCTCTAGATTACATATAATACCTAATACAATCTAACACCATGTCAGTAGATGATACACCATATTATTTAGGGAATGAAAAAAACAAATGTTCATCTCTAATACATTTATACATGATGAACTCCCAGAACTGGTATGCTTGCATGTAACATGTGCCTTTGTGTGCACATGGAGGTGAGTTCGAACACAAACTCTAGTCCTCAGGGACCTTCTGCCTTTTATTGGTAGCAGAGTTTCTCCAGGCCTGGAACATGGCCTCTTGGGCCAAGCTAACTGGTCTTTGAGCTTCTAGGACCTGTCCATGTGTACCTCTCATTGCGCCACCTCGCTTGAGTGGTACGTGGGTTCTGAACTCAGGTCCTTCCACCTGTGAGGCAGGCGAGTGCTCTGTCTGAGTGCTGTGTCCACCTGTGAGGGAGGCGAGTGCTCTGTCCGCCTGTGAAGGAGGCGAGTACTGTGAGGGCTTTTTAGATTTTGATCCCAATTGGTCTTCACACACACGATCTGTTTTGTTGCTGGGTTCCATGTCCTGAGTATGACAAGTGTCACACTGCCATCTTTCTCTCATGCACTCTGGTGCTGTGCGGAATACCCATCTTGCCTTTCTGTACAGCTCAGCTCTTCGTTTTCTTCTCTTTAGGCTTGACCAACCACATCAGCTCTAGTGGTACGTCCATTTAGATGGAGTTTCTTTCTCTTTCAAACTTAAGTTTCCGCTGGGTGGTGGTGGTGCACACCTTTAATCCCAGCACTCGGGAGACAGAGGCAGGTGGATTTCTGAGTTCGAGGCCAGCTTTGTCTACAGAGTGAGTTCCAGGACAGCCAGGGCTATACAGAGGAACTCTGTCTTGCAAAAAACAAATAAACAAAATCAAAACTTAAGTTTATCATTTGTTCTTCTTTCTAGAAAAAGTATGACTTGAGTTCATGGGCACTTGCTATTTCTCCCCTTCTACTTGGTATATATTACTCACTTACCAAGTAGACAGAAACAAGGTGGAAAGTGGAAGAGAGAGAGAAAGAGAGAGAGAGAGAGAGAGAGAGAGAGAGAGAGTGAGTGTGTGTGTGTGTGTGTGTGTGTGTATTCTCCTGGACACTCCCCTGGCTCCTCGGCTTCATACCTACTTTAGTTTTTAAAACATTCAATCTGTAGGTCATCTTCAGAGCAGACTAATTCAAAGCCTTCATGCCTTTAGAATATGAAATACATCTGTCTCTGTGTAATGTCATTTTTTTTTTCCTGAAATAAGAGAGAGGAGAGAATCCTGTGGAGAGGTGGGAGACAGTGGGACAGACAGTGTGCTGACTGACACTGGGGTTTCCTGCTTGGCTGCACACACGACTTCAGATTCCTGGGTTGTTACAGCTTCCTTTTATCGGGCTTTATAGACAGTTGGCAGCTTTCTTGGATTTGGAACATCCGTTTAATCTTCTAACAGGACTGACATTAAAGCTCTTGGTTTCTAAGGCATCCTCGTGCCGCATGTGCATTTCCCCCAGTAACACTGACCTGCATTCCGTTTCTGACAGATGAACGATGGACCACTTTGCAAATGCAGTGCAAAAGCAAGACGCACAGGAATTCGGCACAGCATTTATCCTGGAGAAGAGGTACCTGGCCTGGGTTCTGATTTATAGAAGCACCAAGGAGTCAGAAGTAGACATGCCGTTGTTATTCTCTTTCTGTTAAATGGAATAATGTCATTGAAATAGCCTTTTTCCCGTTCCCTACTGTATATATAGACTCTGTTGCTGACAGTATAGAGAAGGAATATTTAATATGTGGCCTTTGAGTAGTCTACCGAGTGTTGTCAAGGAAACTAAAGAGTTTGGAAGGCTCATGTGTGTTACATGTGCGGTCACTAAGTGTCTTCAAACTGTACACACTGTGGCATTAGTGTCTGGTTTTCTAGTTTTCTGGTCGGCAGTGGTTATGCATTGCCCCAGGGAAGTGTCCCCACTGAAGCTGTGAGGTGCATGCTCTCTACCCCTGGGGACCCAGCCTGCTTTGGACCTACTGTAGTGCTTTATCTTTACTGTGGTACAGGTCACTGTCTATACCAACTGTGAGTTCCCACTGACTGGATGCCCCAGCCCTGGCTCCTCAGACACTCGAGGCTTGACTGTAGTCACTTAGAACTACTCCCTTTAGATTAGTTTCTTGTGATTTTTTTTTTTTCCTCACTACCTGTTGGTTTTGTAAGTTATTTTCATCAGTCCCTTGATTACCATCTTATGATTCCACAGTAAGTCCTAAATTTCTACTTAAAACTTGTTTGAGGCTCTCATAAAGCTGTAAGACTGCCTATTTAAATGACTTAATTACCGTTGAAGGTCAAGGGAGTGTAGGAAGGAGTTTCGACAAGGTTTTATCTGTGGGCATCTGTTCCTGTGCCTCAGGTAGGGTGCTCTCACCTCTCGTTAGGGATCTTCATCTGAGAAGTGGGGGCCAGAGTAGAGGGGTTGGTTCAGCTGCTCTGGGCTTGATCAGGGCAGCTTATCAGAATTTCCTTTTCTGTGGCTAGACTGGCGTTCATACCTTCTAATCCTCTGGTCTGCAGAGGAGCCTTTCTCAGGAAGCACATGACTTGGAAGAGGGTGCTTTGTTACTGAGGATGGCCTCATAGGAGCCTCCCTGTGGACCAGCAGCTGCAGCCTGCAGGCTGACTACGTTTCCTATAGTTGGGTAGTAAGAGTTGGCTTTTCCTGGGTGGGAGACTAAGTGGGCAGTGCATCAGCTGTCTGCCTGTGGGCAATATTCTTCTTGTTTGTTCTTGTACAGGTAGAAGGGGGCTAGGTAGTCAGCTAGTGACTGATGGTAGATTGTTCTCAAGGGATGGTACCAGTGGTAGCTTGTATAGATGGTCACTAGCATGAGGTTAGCTTGGCTGTTTTTAGTCTTGTTAAGTGGGGCCTGTGCTGTTGGCATCATGGTTGTGTGAAGCGGCCGTCTCCTTACTGTGGGCTCATGTGAATCAAGTGCCCACCCTGGCAGTTCTGGAGTGGGTGGGGGCAGACACGATTACCCTATCATTTGCTCTGGTACTCCTGTGCTTCTTCCAGAGTAGCTGGAACTACAACTCAGGTCTGGATTTTTGAGAGACTTCCCCCCTTAGCACAAATGCAGCCTTCTGAAACCTCTGCACAGCCATGTCAAAGAGCTTAAACCTTCTTAAAAGAAAGACATCTGCTAGCTGCCTCAGGTACAGGGAAGCAGGACAGATGTCCCAGAGTTCAAGAACAGATTCATGTTAGGGACCCTTCTGGTCAGTCACTCATTTGTCCTAGGGCTGTGTGTGACCCACTTAGGCGATGTGTTTTATGGTAGTGCTGCCAGGATAAACTGCCTGTGTGCTGGGCAGTACCTCAGGCTCAGTGAGGTGACTTGAACTGAAGGCGAAGCCACTCACTCCTAGGGGTGCAGATGAGCTGGGACTGTCCAAGAGTCCTGAGCTTGATCGTTGGAGGTGAAGCAAGTCATCACCCTAATTTCTGTGGGAGAATCAGGAGAGAGGGTGACTGGCTCTGGTTGGGGGATTTGGACTGCTTCAGAGTTAGTGTGGTGGCTTTGTTCTGCTTTTTCAGCTTTGTTCTGCTATTTCAGCTTTCTGTGGAAATTTCTAATAGGCACAATGTGGCAAAATGATTCTCTAGAGCTCTCTGGGCCCCTGGAGGATGGTCTGGATGCTGCATGGTCTTTTGTAGAGAGTGCCACCCGCTGTGATTCCTGCCTGGGTCTGTGGGTGCTGTACTCACTGTTGCCACAGCTATTTTGGCGCAGCACATGCATGCCCTTCAGGGGAAGTTGCAGACTGCATCTGTTATGTACAAACACAACCAAACCGTATGCTCAGGTCTGTCAGGCTCCCCTCAGAACTGTATCACTCTGCTTGACTGATCAGGAGTCCCAGATCTCTAGGGTTTATGCAGAGTAAGGCATTGTTATTCACCACTTAGGGCAAGGTTAAGGTATCAGCTGCCACACACACAGTTGGCTCTGCTTAGACAGCACAAAGAGGTATGTCCCCAGGTGGGTGCATTGCATTTGTACTGAAAAGATAGAGTCTGCAGCTCACAGTTCAAGAAATACCACAGCAGGTGGCTGGCTACTGAAGTGGTAAGACGGTTCCTCTAAACAAGATTCACCCTGGAGGAGGGCGTACATGCAGGAGGGAGTACATGGGGTGTTCCTATACTCTGCTCCTGTGTGTGGAAAGTGAGGAAGGACAGGGACCTAACACATTCAGGCCCGTCCCAGTGCATGTCAGTTCCAGTGCATGTCAGTCCCAGTGCACGGTCGTCCCAGTGCTTGTTCGCAAGTGTTATTTCCACCAGACAAGAGCACACTGGGAAAGCCCTCATCAGGTCACCCCGGGGTCAGATGTTTTACAGTTGTTTTTAAAGGGTACCCCACCATTGGCTAAACCTGCTGTGGATCTTACGGCATTGCTTCTAGAGTTAAGTAGGCTCCTCAGGGCCCGATTGCCCTGGGAAGGGCTAAGGATCCAGTAAAGAATTGACAATAATAGTCCATCTGCTTTGGAGCATTGGAGGCCTTTGCAGGCTCATCTCCTTATGAGGAGACCCAGTGCAGCTGTTTGTGGAGTGATAGATAAGATAGTCTTTACTGATAGTTGTGCCCAATGGGGATCCCACATGACAAACTTCATGAGTTCTTCAAAGCCCTCTTGGGCTATGGCAAAGTCACTTACTTACCTATTTGTACTGAATAGAACCAGACTATACCAATAACGGGTCCCGCTGTACATACTGGGGGTCTAGTCATGTCCCCCAAGTACCCAGCTGATGACAGATACTGATTCACTCAGATCGTGGATTTGGCAGGGACACTTCTGATCTCACTGAGCACACTCACTGATCACAGGTCAGTCCGGCTCTGCTTCACTACCGCACATGGGAAGGTTAAGAACTAGTGACCAGCCACCTCTTTGTATTCAGTTAGTTACTATAGAGTAAAGCAGGCAGTGTTTTTTTTTTTTTACTGGTCTGTTAAGGAGGACACATCAAAGCAGTAGTCAGATGTGAAGCAGACAGTGTAGTCTATGTTAAAAGAAAATGATTCTCTACTCAGTTTGTAAAGTGTTTTCATTCCCCCACTCCCCAGGCAATCAAACCCTGCCGTCCGATGACCAACAACGCTGGCCGGCTTTTCCACTATCGGATCACCGTCTCCCCGCCTACCAACTTCTTAGTAAGTTACTCATTCATGATCATGGTCTAGCCTGGGATGGCCTGGAACAGCTGTGTAGCCCAGACTGGTCTCTAACTTAGGGCATTTCCCTGCCTCATCTCCGCTGTGCTGGGATTATTGGCCTGAGCCTTCACACTAGCTTCTGATTCAGTTCTTACATCATTTTTGTTTTTAAGATCATTATGTTGATAAAATTTAGCTTTATCATGCTAATGTTTATTTCAGCTTTCCTCTTATTATGTCTTTTTTATTTGTATTGGTACCATGCAATAACCAAATGTATATAGCCAGTGAATTATGGTGCTGTCTATTGGAGCAATGACGTGGGAAGACGCAAGTAGGGCATTTCCACAGGTTTTAAAAGTCAGCAGGCAGTTTACTGTTTTGGGACCAAATCAGAAGATCCATTGTACAATATGACAGCATGGTAATATGGTTAGAATGCACATGATCTGTGTTCTGGCATCATTCTAAGTGGTGAGCATAGTTTAACTAATTTTCACTATACACATCTGTGTATTATCCATATTACCCACTTTAGTTCATACTTTATAGACTAGGCTAAGCAGTGGTAGCTCAGGTACTACGTATGGAAGCTTTTAGAAGTTCCCTGAAGCAGGGAGTCTGCTCTAGGGTACATGTCTATATGTTACGTTCAGTTGCATTGCCTCTCATTATGAAATTTATTACTTTTAGTTACATGCACTGAAAAGTCTTGATTTCAAGATCATTCATAATTATATATTTCAATAAGTTTATTTAGCTAGACTTCCTGTGTCATCAGCTTTACCCATTTAAAGTGTGGAATTCATGATGTTTAACATAATTACAGACTTGCAAAGCCACCACAGTCTAACTTTAGAACATTTTTCTTAAAAGAAACTTCATTTCCTTTAGGTGGCATGTGTCTGTGGACGTGCCTAGCCTATACTTTTCCTAGGGGCTGTATAGTAGCTGCTTTTTCTGTTTTGTTTCTTTTACTTAGATAGGTTTTTTTGTTTGTTTGTTTATTTTTGTTTTGTTTTTAAGATTTGCTTGAGTTGTAGCATATGTCAGTATTTCTTTCCCCTCTCTTCCCATGTTCTTCTTTCTTCCTTTTATCTAACCCAGTGTCTCTTGTGTACTACACACCTACTCTGCACACAGATGTGCAACATGCAGCCTTCATAGTGTTTTGTTTTTGTCTTTTTTTAAATTTATGGTCAGATAATACTGTGTGTGTGTGTGTGTGTGTGTGTGTGTGTGTGTGTGTGTGTGTGTAAACTGTATGATTACAAGGTTTCATTTATCCATTCAGGTGATGGGCCTTGGGTTGTTTCCATGATCAGAGTATGTGTGTGGGGCTGAGGAGATGACCCAGCAGTTTAGGGCCCTAGCTGCTCTTCCTGAAGACCCACTTTTGGTTCCCAGCACCCATGTGGCAGCTCACAGCCATCTGTAACTGCAGGTCTAGGACATCTGATTCCCCTTTCTAGCTTCTCTGGACACCAAGCATACACATGGTATGCAGATATACACATGAAATAAAATAAAATAAAATAAAATAAAATAAAATAAAATAAAATAAAATAGGAAGAGAGAGGGATGGGCGAAAGGGAAGGGAAGGGGGACGTAATATAATTATATTTTATTACATTTTATTAGACAACATTTGTATGAATATGTTTTGATATCTTTTGGTATATACTTAGGACTGAGATTGTTGATGTATATGCTATGTTTAATACATCAAGCAACAGCCTGTCTATCGGAGTGGTTGTACTGCTCATTATTAATCCTTGTTCATCAGAATCTTCTCATTACATTTAATTTAGTCTTATTTGGTCACTCCAATAGGAAGAGGCAGTTACACTGACAAAAGAAAAAATATGTGTATAAATACTCTAGCTTCTCCCAGTTCTCATCTAGGTAATTTGTGAAATAATGATGTTTAGTATCTAGGTAAGAAGTATTTTTTAGGCTGCCAGTCTTTATAATTTTCTCTATGTTTGGCATTTAATATCAAAAAAATTGGCTATAGAGAATGACTTATGAGGAGGGGAATGTGTTGTGCTGAGATTGACATTTAGATCATATCATCATAGATTCCATAGGGTTTCTGCTTTTGAATTCCAGGTTCAATCTAGGTAATTGAAGCCCACCTTTGGCATTGTCTGGGCAGTGCCCCACCCTCTGCAGGGTTTGGTGGGTTGTCTTCTCCTTGAGGAGTGTGGGGATCCATCAGCTGTGGGGTTGAGCTTCTGATGTTGGGTACATTCCTGCATATGCAAATGGCATTAATTTAAGTCCTATTTTGTGTTCTTGTTCACTTTTAGACTGACAGGCCAACAGTCATAGAATACGATGATCATGAGTATATCTTTGAAGGATTTTCTATGTTTGCACATGCCCCACTGACCAATGTAAGTATTGGCTCTTGTCTCCTTCCTCAGACTTTCCCCCACCCCCCGCCTTGTCTTTATCTTTCCACAAATCAAAATAAGTCCCCTTTATGTGTTCATACCGTTTATTTTGCATCTCTCCCATGTGAACTGCAGGGTGGCTGCAGCCGTGTCTCAGGCAGGCCTGTGAGCCTGCTAATGAGTCACAGGTTTGGGCTGCATTAAACGGTGTAAGTAAACGTGTTAGAGTAACATTTAGAGAGTATGAAACATTGAAAAAGAAGGTAAACTGTGGGGTGATGTGATGAACTATTTTGGGGTTCTTGTCCTTCAAAGTTGAAGTTTGAAGATAGATGTCCCTGAACAAAGGAAGGAGAAACAGGACCTGTTCAGGACACTGAGCCCAAAGTGACCTCATAGGGTTTCTGCTTTTGAATTCCAGGGCTGTGTCTATATTCGGAGACTTAGTCTGACATAAGGACTTGTGATTTTTTTTTTTTTTCCGAGACAAGGTTTCTTTGTATAGCCCTGGCTGTCCTGGAACTCACTCTGTAGACCAGGCTGGCCTCGAACTCAGAAATCCACCTGCCTCTGCCTCCCAAGTGCTAGGATTAAAGGCATGCGCCACCACTTGGGATGTTTATCTGGTCATTGGGGATGATCTTCTGGGCGTCAGTCTAAATGGATGCTCTGGATTACATCAGAGTCCTCCCCTTTTGAAGTTGGCAGCCTTGGGAATTGCAGTGCCCATCTGGTCTCAGGTTGATCGGTGATTGCTGTAGCAGTGTTGGGAGGAGTGTGGCCGTACTGTACCTGGGCTGAGGGTCCTGTGGAACCTAGTGAGTGAGTTTCACTGGGTTGCTTGCCTGCAGTCAGAAAGTCACCTTATAATACCTACTTGGAACATGAACTTTTCCACTGAAGGCCGAGTCTCAAATCTTGCTCCATTTTGCTTCTTTCTGTCATTACTTTTTACTTTATTAAGTAGATGTAATCCAGGTACTGACACTAACTTAAAACAGTGCTTTCTTATTTTTCTTCTACATTATCATCCTGCAGATTTTTATTTTTTTACTTTTGAGGTATCACTAAGTGGACCAAGCCGGCCTGGAACTTGCTGCCTAGCCCAGGGCCTTTAAACTTGGATCTTCCTGCCTTAGTCTCTTGATTGCAAAATACAGGCATGGAAACCATATCTGGGCTTCAGTTCACCCCTTTTTGAGTGATGTTGATAATAGAAATAAAATTTTGAGTTGAGTATTCTGAAGTTCATAGGACCTAGAGCCACCAACAAGCTCTTGAATTTGAGATAGACACCCACACAAAAAGGGTCTAAACTGCCTCACTGGTGCATTTCTCAGACTGCCCACCAGCAGCAAGGCCTACAGGTTATGGTCACATAGACTCTTGACCTGAGCTAGCTGGCAGCTAGACTTAAAGCCTTGAGGTGAATTGGATTGAGAGCTGTCTTGACTAAGTGTGTAGCATTCTGGGGGGATTTTATCCTGCTGTGTAGTTCTACTTGTGGGTACTTATGATACCTGTGTTGGTGGCTTTGACAGTGTAAAGTTTGGAAAAGTGTACTAATTGTATATCACATAACATTCTCATATGCACAAGAAAACCCCACAATCACTTCCGTGATCAAGAACTTGATTGGTTTTCCATTTTTCTGACCACTGGTGACTTGGTCATTCGCTGTCTAGAAGAAATGGGGACATTTACCTTCGTTTTCTGAGATGGAGTCTCCTTGTGCTTTAAGGCTGGTTTGGAATTCACGTTCCTCCCACCGGTCTCAGGAGCTTTAGGGTTAGGACAGTTATTCCACACTATTGGACTCTGTCTAGATCCTTGCTTTTCAAGACAGGGCCTGTGGCTCATTTGAAAGTTTGAACCTTATATAGATATTAGTAAAGTATTGGTATTTAAAACCCAGGTTAAATCATGTACCAGTTTGTAACTCCCAAGTATTTTTAAATGTTTAAGGGGTTAAATTAGGTTGGAAAAACAATAGTGTATTAAGTATATTGCAGTGGTTAGCTGAGGACTGAGGACATAATAAACCTACAACATTGAAAATTAATTCCATATTCAAGTTAATTATAACAGAAGTTAAAGATAGCAACCACTGTATTTAAAAAAGAAAGGAAGAATATCTAACAGCTAAAATTTCTTCCCAGTAGATGGCATTGTAAGACTGTTTTTTTCTATATTCTTCCTATCCCTTTTGCTGAGAGAATTAAAGTTTGTTTCTTTCTGACAGCTGTGGTTTGTAAAAGTGATTACATTGTTTCATGGACAGATTGCTAAGCCAGAAAGATGGTATAACACATCTACAGAGCCTCTAGTTTCAATTACTGTGTCCTGCTAGCCAGTTCAGTAACCTCCTCCTTCCCTTCCTCATTCTTCTATTCATTGAGAAATCTATTCCTGGAACCCTCTTGTGTCTAGATACTAGGGTAGTGTTTGATGGTACTCTGGGAGGAGAAGAAAGCTGTGAGTTAGTTCACCCAAGAGTCTACCATTCCTCACATGCTCTGTGTATTCGGATAGGTAATGAGGTCTGCCCTCTTTGGTAGGTGAGAGTTGGGTCTAGAAACAAAATTCTGGCCGCCTGTTCTTTTAGGCAAGATGGTTCCCGGTCTTTGTTTTTTTTCTCTCTCGAAGTACGTAAGGGACAAAACTACCTTTAGAGGCACCTGTGACAGTTCCATGAGTCAACACAGTCAAGAGTTAGACCAGCTCCTGGCCTAGCAAATGCTACCTGTTATTTTTATACTTATTGGTTGTGATGACAGACATGAATTGTGAACTGATGAAGGAACTAAATGAATGTAACAGATAAACTCTTGCACTAAACTAATTTTTTTCTAGAGGTGGCATGTTTGGCTCTAGTATGTTCTTGTCAAGTTTGCATTGCTTTATCAGTCAGTCACATTAGTGGAGCACCAGTATTACTCCCCCTCTCGTAGAAGGTTGGTCAAAGCCAGGGTCTTGCCATTAGAATGGAGTAGTTTTGGCCTAGGACGTGTAGTGACACATTGATTGCCTTTAATACCAGCATTCAGGAGGCAGAGGCTTGCAAATTTCTCTGAATTTGAGGCCAGCCAAGTCGTCTAATAGTCTACACAGGAGGTCTAGACCAGAAAGGTCAAAGAGTGAGACCTTATCTCAAGAAACCAACCAGCCAACCAGCCAAACAGAAAGCAGGAGCTGTGATTAAGCGTCTTGCCCAGGCTGCTCCAGGTTAAGTGAAGGTAGAACCTGATCTGGTTCCTGGGCTCAGGGTCAGACAGCGAACCCTGCATTGTTAGCCTGCCGAGAAGCACTGGGGACTCAACAGCTCTCCTTCTTGCAGATTCCACTGTGTAAAGTGATTCGATTCAACATAGACTACACGATTCATTTTATTGAAGAGATGATGCCTGAGGTAAGAGAGAGGGCTGCTTAGCAGCTTTCTGTATTTACTCTGCTTTCATAAGACTTTTCTCTTAAAAAAAAAACAGCAACAGCAAAACCAAACCATAATGGAGGTTGGTCTGCTGCAGCTTTTTGCCACTTGAGACCCCTAAAATACCACGTTCCCTGTCAGAAGGGTCACTGTGATGTAGCTCTGGTGCCACGGTTCAGAAATGTAAGCTCGTTGACCTCTTTCTGAACCCATATCTGCACGTGCTGCATCTGCTGATAAGTCGCTGTACATCTGTCCTCGGTTCTGCTTAGGGAACAGAGTATGGGTACTGGCCAGTGTCACAGAGGACTGGGACAGTGACACTGAATCCGAGGGCTGTCGGAATAATCTTACTCATTATCTCTAGTGACAAGATCAGGGCTTGCCTCATTTCTCTTCCCATAGATTTACATTTTTTTTTCCTAATTGTTTTTCATTGCAGCTGCTAAACAGCAGATTTATCTAAATATATGCAAGGGAATTTAAATTCCAAAGTAAGATTAATGTGAATCTCAGAATGATTCATTGCCTGGTGTGGAATTTAGTGTTGTCAACAAATCACGCTAAGAAGTAACAACAAGACAGCCAACAAGCTTGTGTACTTGCAGCGCTGGGGATGATTTCTACAGCCTTTGGCTCCTGGAATCTGTTTAACAGGGAAACACTGCCATGGAAGGGCAGGGAGCAGTGGCGAGGGCCGATGGCCTGATGTCCTGACACGCATGCTAACTTACTAAGTCCTGGTCATTCTACCTGCATTGAAATAGTCAAAGAGCAAGGGCTGGCCCTTCCTCCTGTGGGAAGGGGCTTCTTAGTTTTTATTCTTGTTTTGCTTCTGTTTGCTTCTGAGGTCTTGAGCCCTTGCTTAGTGTTGTAAAACTTTATGACTTCTGATGTGATCTCACACAGGGTGATTTATGAACCCTGGGCAAAGCAAGAAAGCAGAAGCCTTAAGAGACAAACTCCCTTACAAATGTGTCCTCTGTTGGGCTTGTCTGCGGGAGGAATTTCAGTAGCATTCTGTACTTTTTCTTAGTCCTTAGCCTCTGTTTGAAGCTTTTGTGGTACAGAGGACTTCTGCTTTTTGGTCACGTGGCAACAGTGTTCCTGGGTTGTGGGGGTAGGGAGGGGTGGGAGTGGGGGACAGGGTAGTCAGCTTGCAGTTGTGTATGTAACCCCAGTTAGCAGAATGTTCCCAGGAGATTCTTACACACTTTACAACTAGATTAGAAAAGCGTGATAGAAGTAAAACTTTTAAGTTTTGAATATTTTTTTATTGCTACACTTAAAAGGGCTGAATTGACATTTTTATAGAAATCCTAATGGCAGTATTGTCTTCGTTTCTATTTGAAATTGGCAAGCCATTTCAGGACAGTGGCCAAGCCGTGTAGGGAAAGCTTTTAGTATGGCTTCCACAAATAGTTTTGAGATACTTGGCTAGGACAAGTTAAAGTATATTTGCAGATCTATAGTAATTTGATTTTGACTTATTTTTCAGAATTTTTGTGTGAAAGGACTTGAACTGTTTTCATTGTTCCTATTCAGAGATATTTTGGAATTATATGACTGGAATCTTAAAGGTAAATATTAGGGCTTACAAAAAGAGAAGTTCTTCTAAGATGCAAATCACAGTGCATATAAAAACTCTCCTGACATAGTGGGGGCATAGTTGAGGTTCTTATTTTGTAACTATGTAAGTAAAAGCATGTATCTATAGGAATGCTTGCTGTCATCCAACATGAATGGGTGGTTGTGGATTGTCTTCATGCAGTTTGTCAGTGCCTGCTGGTGGCCAAGAATGGTTCCAGTTACTAGTAGAACTACCTCGATTTATGTATACTAGGGAATAAATCTCAGTGGTTAATCATTTACATATAGTGACATCACTGCAATCAACTTTGTAAGATAACAGTTTATTAAATTAGAGAACCAATTAGTCATTAAAACTTACATGCACTTTTAATCCCAGTGCTCAGGAGGCAGAGGCAGGTGGATTTCTGAGTTCGAGACCAGCCTGGTCTACAAAGTGAGCTCCAGGACAGCCAGGGCTATACAGAGAAACCCTGACTCAAAAACAAACAAACAAATAAAAAAACTTACATGCAAATGCAGAGTAAACATGTAGTCTCGAAGTGCTTGTGTTCCATTAGATTTTTTTAAATTTGCTTATTTTTAAACCTGTATATGGAAGGAAGACTTTTTTGAAGGTAGTTTTTAAATGAAATGAGTGAGGCGCTTTTAAAAAACAAGTGCACTGACTGGTCATTGGTTTCCTGAGCTAGCAGTATCGGTTCATTTTTAGTGTATTGATTGAGAACCAATGGAATTAACATACGAACATATCATCTAATGCTGTACTTCAGTTCTAACAAAGATGCTGACATTTTTTAATTTACAAAGTGATTTTTTTTTTGTATGCACGGCCTCCTTGGCTTCCAGTCTCCTCATGAATAGCTGTAGGCCCCTCATTTCGGTATGGCTGGCACCTGAGGCAGCTGCTGACCATTGATTGCGCTATTGAGGCAGAGTGGGGGAAGTGGTCCTGCTTATGTACAGGCTTCTGGGGCTGGTTTTTGTGGTTACCATAAATCTTGAGAATTAAGTTGCAATGTGTGCTTTCCGTGGTGGTCTGATTTCTCTTTTCTTTCTTTCTCCTTGTGTGTCTAAGGTCCTTTGTTTGAAGATAGCCCTCCCTGTTGTCCGAGATTTCACTTCATGCCACGTTTTGTAAGATTTCTTCCAGGTAAATCTTTTGGCTTGTCAGTGACCTGGTGTGACTGTGTGTCTGAAAAACAAGCCCGCTGTTCTCCTTCCGGTCTTTAGGGACGGCTTTTCCACGTTGGCTGCGGTTAATTATCTACTTTTCAGGTTGAACTTGGAAATGGAAATTTTTTTTTTTTTAAAGATTTATTTTATTTATTATACGTAAGTACACTGTAGCTGTCCTCAGACACTCCAGAAGAGGGAGCCAGATCGGATGGTTGTGAGCCACCATGTGGTTGCTGGGATTTGAACTTATCACCTTCGGAAGAGCAGTCGGGTGCTCTTACCCGCTGAGCCATCTCACCAGCCCCGGAAATGGAAATTTTTACATGCTGATTTATACCTTTCATAATTTATCAGAGCCCTTGATTTGCTGGGCAATAGATGATTTACACATTTTGAATATGTACTTAGTAAATTGTCATGTAAGTGTTATATGGGAGAATGCATGTTGCTTAATACTGCATATGGTCAACTGGAAAACAATTAGTGAAAAATTATAATTTATAAAATATATTTACAAATTATATCTATCCTAAAATTACTACAATAATAACTATGTCATGGTGATAGGTGATTATTTTCTATTTTGGTAGATATGCTTTTAATTATTTTGCAGTGAAAAAGGATATATAATAATTTGTTCTCCCATTAAATTAACATAATAAGTCAATGAGTAATTTAGTTTATGTTTAAGTGTTTCTGATTTTTTTCAAGAGTATACTTGTAAGATATGTCAATATTAGTACCGATTGGGTTGTTAATGAACTCTTTGGAAGCCTCCTTTGCAGTCTTCCTCTGGAGTCTTCTGGCACCCAGTCTCTTTCTCTGGCCTTGAGTTTTCTGCTCTGTTCAGCGCAGGGCTGTGCAGTCTCACAGTGTTGCTACCAACTAGCTTGTGAACGCCTCTCGCCGTTCTTCCCTGAGCTAGATCATGGTTTCCTTTTTTCTATTTGAAGGACTGCTACAACTCAGCTGAGTCCTTGGATAAAACCATGCTGTCACTCTACATGAATCGGTGGTCCCAGAATCGAGATCCAGGATTTCACCCGGGTGTGACATCCTCTGTCTTCCCTTCCCCTCTTGTCTCAGTGGACTCCATCTTTTCTCGTGTGCATGGCCATCTGTGCCATTACCACCGCCCATGCCATCTTTCTAGCCTTTTCTAATTTGTGGACCACTCTGGACTCGGAGGCAGGAGACAGCTGCTGCTTTCCCTTTGGGCCTATACAAAATGCTTCTGTTCTGCCTCTTGTTCTGTGGTGCCTTCCCTGGTCTTCTCCATGCTCCAGAACCTTCTTAGGAACCTGGCATGCTGGTTTCCTTGAGTGTTCTTAGTCTATTCAAGGCAAGCTTTGCCTCAGTGCCAGCTGCCCTCCTACCTGTCCAGTGTATTGAAGCCTCCTGGCAGGGCCAGCTTCCTGCAGGGCCTTGCACAGGAGTGCTGCACACGGCTGAGGAGGGGCCTGCACTCTTGACTCCATCTCGGCTTTGGCTTCTTTATTCTGCCTCTTTGGTTCCTTAGTTGCTTTTATTTGTCCCCTGATTCCCTGGAGAGTTTGAGTATGGGACATTCTTTAGCTGTCATACTGGCTTATTTTTATGTCAGGAGAGCATTGCTTGTGTTTTAATATTATTGTTATTGTTGATTTCAGTTTAGGAAATGCATTCAGAAGCTTTTTTTCCTTGTTCCTTCTGGTTTCATTTCAAGTGAATGCATCTTTGATTTCATAATGGGGCTTCAACAACAAGCATCTTAGAAAATAGTATTAGAGAGACATCGCTGGAAAGCCTGTTCTTTCTGTACCTCTCTGCCTCTCGGCATTTTATGACCAAACAAATCTAGAAGAAAGTAGGCAGTTTAAAACCGTCATATAGAAAAACTTATTTTATGGGATTTCAGTGTACAAAATGCTTCTCATAACTATAGGATAACATTTAGGTTGTCATAAATGAAAAGGTCTATTGCTCTATTTTTAAACAGGATTTGCTTTTGTTTTAAACCTGCCTCTGAAAATATACATATTGTAAAAGCTCCCAAGGCTACACAAGAGTGCCCACTGTCTAACCTCCTTCTTGTCCTGTGGGGCCCTTGGGTGACTGGTTATCACAGTGTGGCTTCATTAAAGATCATTTAAAGAAGTGAATTAAGACACATCTGATATGTATTTCCGTATGTTTCTATGCATGAGGTTTTTAAAAAGTACAGTTACCACATTAGTCTTACATCCCATTTTTAAATAATTCATTGAGCAGATGGATATTTTTAAGCATTCTGTTTTATAGTTCTATAGCACTGCCAAATTCCCTATCAGAGGAAGCCCCGCAGTTTATGTAGCTGTGAAGAAGGCACTGTTGCTCTTTAACATTAGGCCTGGGCTGGCCCTTTCATCCTCTCCTCTCCCTCCTGTGTGCTTCTGCCTTTGTAAAAACCGTTCAACCAGCTGTTCCTTGAGGTCAAGAATAAAGACTGCACTCTCCTTCACCCCTCGTGTCCCTTCTGTCCCCTCTTCTGACAGAGTCTCCACCTTGACTCTTGATGTCTGTCTCTCCCAGTGCAGGTGTCACAGGTCTGCTCCACCACGTCTAAGTCACCTGCCTTTTGCATTATCAGTGATCCTGTGATTCTTGGCACTCATCAGAGGCTCCATAAAGACTTACTTACTTACTGGTCTTATTCAGTGGTCTTAACAGCACCTTATATGTATGTGTGAGTGCCTCCATGTATGTACACCATGTGTGTGCCCAATATGAAATCTCTTGGAAATGGAGTGACAGATAGTTGGGAGCCACTCAGCAGTCTTTTCAGCGTGACAGTACTTACGTAAATATTAATGTTTTAGTTATTCTTGATGGTTCTTGTCAGACACTTTTGTTATTGCCCAAACCTAGTTTTCTTTATTTATTTTTAAATACTTTTAAAATACACTCTTATTTTGTAGCCCAGGTTGCCTCATAAATCACTACGTAGCCCAGGCCAGCCTCAGAGCTCATATTCCTTTGCCTCAGCCTCTTAAGGTTATGGACATGTTTCACCAAATCTGTTTTTCTGTCTTTCCTTTTTCTCCCATCCATGTTCTGACTGGGTCATCTGTGTTCTCAGTGGATCCAACCCTGCTTAGGTTTCAAGAGCACACCAGATTGGGTGTGTTTGGGGTGATAGGACTTTAGACTGTATCTCATTTTTCTAGAATAAAGCTTTACCCAAACTGTGACAAAGTTGACAGATACACGTGTCCTAAGTATAGCACTCAGTGCATGTTTCTGAAGGCACTGTGTGTGACTCTGCCTTGTACCCAGATCAAGCCTGCCAGGGTCCGAGAAGCTGCTCTGGATCTGCCTGTCATTCATTCACTGCCCAGAACTTTCATGGGAGACCGCTGTTCTGGCCTGCAAGTCCGTGTACTAGGTCTGCCTGTTTTTGAACTATAGAAACTGGAAGTCTGTATTCTCTTTTGTTCAGCCAGCTATTATTGATGTTGCTATAGTTGACTATGCTGTTTTATATGGTATGGTTAAGATAAATCTACTGACTAATGAGCATTTTAATATTGTCAAATTTCATAGATATGTGAAACATGTGTATTAAATCAGCACATACATGTTCATTCAAGACCCGAGTCTTTGCCTACATATCTTCTGAGCTATATATAGGTATTTTGTATTAAGGTTTATATTCCGTTCAGTTCTCAGAAGCTATTGTGCCAGCAGTAGTGTGTAAAAGTTCACATTCTCTCTAGCATTTGGGTCCTCACTCTCTCCACACCCAGACCCAAGCTGTTTCAATGTCTTCTTTTTCTCCTTCAGTTTAGCTCTTCTGACAAGCGGTCAGAAGTCCCACATGATTCTCTCTGCTTTACTGCAGTGACTGGTGACTAATGACATAGTGTACATCTTTGTCCATGGACTTAACCGCTTCCTAGGAGTTGGTGAAGGGCACGTTCACTTCCTGTCTATTGTCTACAGTGATGTCTTCCTTTTCCCATATATATTTGCAGAAATACTATAGATAGTAGTTTTCTTCAAATTTCACATTTTCACTTTTTAAAGTGTGTGTGTGTGTGTGTGTGTGTGTGTGTGTGTGTGTGTGAAAGAGGGAGAATGACTATATGTGGGTGCGTGTGTGTATTCTTACAGGGTATATCTCAGGAGCTGATTCTTTTCTGCAACCTTGTGGAACTTAAGAGACCAAATGTAGGTCTTGAAGCTTTTGTGCCCATCTGCCAAGCGTCACCCCAGCCCCGCTTTGTTTCCTCTTTGGAGACAGTTGTCACACTGTAATCCAACAGTAGCCGAGAACTCACTGTGTAGCCCAGGCTGCTCTTTAACTTTTGTTAGTTCTGCTTCTGTTTCCCTGTTAGTCGTTCTGCTTAAGTTTTCTTCGTTGTTGGGGTTGTAGGCACAGGTCCCTTTTCCTGTCTGTCTGAGAGCTGTTGTCTGTCCACACATTCTGAGTGGTTCTTCATGAGTTGTGGAAACTCCTAATCTTTTTTTTTTTTGTTTTGTTTTGTTTTGTTTGTTTTTTGAGACAGGGTTTCTCTGTGTAGCCCTGGCTTTCCTGGAACTCACTTTGTAGACCAGGCTGGCCTCAAACTCAGAAATCTGCCTGCCTCTGCCTCCCGAGTGCTGGGATTAAAGGCGTTTGCCACCATGCCTGGCTCGAAACTCCTAATCTTAAGGCTGTGTTCCAGCTTACATTTTTGTTTTTCTCTCATGGCTATAGTGTCTACTTTATTTTAAATTAATAATTTTTTAATAATTGATATAAGTATAGGCCAAACCTCTTTATTTTCAGTATAGACATAAATTACCACATACTATTTATTAAAGACATTTCTTCACAGTATTGGAGGGCCTTTATCATCTGCCCTTGGCTAGTGTGCACAGACAGTACCTGAGATCTGCCCCTGGCTAGTGTGCACAGACAGTACTGGAGATGTGCCCTTGGCTAGTGTGCACAGACAGTTCCAGAGATGTGCCCTTGGCTAGTGTGCACAGACGGTACCGGAGATGTGCCCTTGGCTAGTGTGCACAGACGGTACCGGAGATGTGCCCTTGGCTAGTGTGCACAGACAGTACCGGAGATGTGCCCTTGGCTAGTGTGCACAGATGGTACCGGAGATGTGCCCTTGGCTAGTGTGCCTGAGAGTATACACTAAAAACTGAGCATACTCCTCTGCTCTCCCTTTACTATGTGTGAGGTGCATTTTGCTTCACTCTTCAAATGAGATTATATCAAGCATGCTACATACCCTGCCTTTTTCTCTCCTAAATGCTTGAGCTATTTTTCTGTGTAAATGTTTTGTGTCATTTTTAATGCTGACAAAGAGGAGGATTCTGTAATACAGATGGTTATTTACTTTTTGACATGGTTCAAGTGATGAAGTTTGAGGGTTTCCTGTTTTGCCCAGTTTACAGAGCACTTCAGCAATAGTCCTGTGCATTTGTCCATTTGCATTTGTGTGCTTCCAAAGATAGAATTCTATAAATAGTCTTGCTTTGTTAGCAGAGCATACGCACTTTAAATAAGAAGAAGTAGCCAGATTACCTCTTGAAGAAGTACACACCATTTGGTAATTCCGGGCCAAGAATTCTTGTGACAATATTCTTTTGAAAGAGTTACCTGCTGATGGGACATCGCTACGCACCCTTCCCAGTGTCGTCCATCTAACTCACAAAGGCAGTGCCGTTGTGAGTGTGCACAAGCTTCTTGAGTTTCTGAGAGGCTGGGTTGTTTGTCAATATCTCAACTATTAGGTGGACTTTTCATTCTTCTTAGATTTTTGTAAAACTCTTTTCATTTATTACTTGTTTTTTTTCCCCCCCTCAGGCTAGCATGGACTTGTCATGTAGACCAGGCTGGCCTCAAACTTACAGCTTCTTCCCATGCCCTCCCCCCCCCCCACCTCTCCACCTTTGCTCCCCTAGTGTTGGGATCACAGGCATGCACCAGCACGCCTGGCTTGCTGTCTGTTAATATCAGCGTGTTATACTGGATTGAATGTTAAAGTTTTCTCAGTCATATTTTTTCTCCATTTTTCTGATTTGAAGACGTCTGTCTCAGTTGCCTTACACACATGCACAAACCCCTGTTTCATAGGGTAAACCAGATGCTGTTCAGTGCGTGCCTGTTTACCAGAAGTCAAGCGGGCGAGTGGTTGCTGCATTAGATTTTAGGAATCTCCTTTCATTTGTTCCTCTCTCGTCCTGTTCTCCCCTCTGGTTGCAAAAGAACTGGGAGGAGCTAGACCCAGGGTAAGCTTTTTTCTAACCGTAACTGATCGGGACAGAAGGTAACTGGAGAGGAGAGCCTGCATCCTCATCAGAGTGAGCTGGGAAGTCCTGAGACAGTCGGTCTAGCAAATGAGTTTTGGAAATGGCCTTATCTGGAGCAAGAGTTGTCCTGTATGGCTGTCAGGAGTCCAGGAGGAGAGAGGGCTTTTCAGCATTTCTAGGGAGCAAGTGTATTGGGAGTGGGGGTGGGAGAGTTCAGTTGATACAGGACTTGGCCAGATGAGGACATTGGATCCTTTTGACCTGGGCTTATTTATGGACATAGAGTGCTGGAACTCTGATCCAGGTCCCGTAAAGCAAGCATGTGGCTGCACTGCGTGTGCCTCCATACAGAGCAAGCCGGAATGAAGGAGACCTCGAGCTCTTGAGCACTGACTGCCACGCTGATGAAATTCAACAGGAACCAAGGAAGAGCTCACTTGGATTTGGCTTATGAACTGGAAGGTGTGCTGATTTTATCTAGAAGAACTGTGGGGTTACAAGGATGGTCCAAGACAGTGGAAGGAGTGGGATGCTGTCTGCCTCTGCAAGTGCTCCCAACTGCTGAGCCCTCTCCAGCTCCTAATATAATTGTGTGGTTTGAAATTAAGAAATACTTGTTGTGAATACCAACTTTAGGAAATAAAATTATTCCAAGTCATCTTGGTGGGATTATGTGGAAGATGTAATATATAGTTAATGCTAGTGTAAAGAAAGGGGAATTGAGTGTTTGTTAGATAATTGACGAATACTTGCTCGGGCAGCCATACATTTAACACAGATTTCCTAACAAATTGTCCCTCTCTCCCATATAACCATATAAATAAGCAAGCAGTGTAAACCGAGGGAGCCGGTCTCTAAGAAACAGTTTATAAAGTCTGTCAGTTCATTAATGACTGTCCAGACTCATTCCCTGAAACACAAACTCTACTTCTTCCCGAATAATGAGCCCTTGTCACGGTTCCAAGCCCAGATCTGGCAGAATTCCTGCTAACCTTAGCTTACCCGCTCTAATTTCTCGTTTGTATCGTGCCCTATTTATTCTAGCCAACGAGATAAAAATTACTTTGTTGCCTTCAGTGACATAATTCCATAAATCGCCAACATAAACATGTAGTAAAACAGACAAACGCAAAGAGCCAATTCATTAACACTGCTAAGTCCATGGCAGTATGAGGGCAAGTGGCCATATGATTAATCCGCTTCAGAAAGTCATTCCATGGCTATTTATTATGCTGTTTCTTTGCTAGGCGGGTGTGAGGGATACAGCTTGTGCCCCATAGGCTGGTACAGGACTCTCTAGAAGGTTCTTTCTGCCTCTTCTAGTACTTCCATGACGATCGCATCTGGGTACCAAATATGGAGCAGAGCCTCAGCCCCCTTCCTGGACATCCTTCATCTCAGCTTCTTTGTTCTGGATTTTATCTTTTTCACTGGAGCTGCCGTGTGAGCTAAACAGCAGACTACTAGCCTGGATTTATTGTCGCTTTTAGCAGCAGCAGCTTTGCACCAGATGCATATTTTGTGTTTACATGTTTAATTATGTCCAGTTTCTATGCCGCTATAAAACTGACTACCTTCTCATCAGCCTGGTTTCTCCCAACCTGAACTGAAGACTGCGTAGTGGGCTTCTTGATAAGCATTTACTGGCCTTGTTTTCTATGTTGCAGATATTCCTTCTCCTAAATTGGGCAATGTCTATACCCACTCATTTAGCCTAGAACTTGAGGTTTTTGAGAGACAGATGGTGTGTAGACTTAAGTCTTTCCCTCTGCCAGTAGCTCTTTTTAGCTTTTTCACTTTAAATTAGATACCTCTCATCCATCCCTCTGTATTTGAAGTGCCTCAGACTCAGCCAGGCATAACCGCATGCAGAGATTCTGTTGCTGTTTAGAGCTGCCTCTGTTTATATTTGCTCCCGTCCTCGTTCTGTTCTCCCCGCCTCATAAACATCCCAAGTCAGACAGCATCCCACTCCTTCCACTCTCTGTGTGTGTCTCTCTCTGTTTCTCTCTCTCTCTCTCTCTCTCTCTCTCTCTCTGTCTCTCTCTCTCTCTGGATGTGTGTTTGTGTGTCTCTCTCATTTTCTTTTTGAGACAGGGTCTTTCCCTGTAGATCGGGTAGAACTTAGTAGAGTAGCTCAGAGTAGCCTCAAACTTGCAGTGGTCCTCCTGCCTCTACACCTGAAGAACTAGAGTACAGCAGGGATGTAGCACCAATCTTGGCTTTCTCATCACTTCTTAGGAGTTCAGAGGCAGCAAGCATCCCTGCAGGTGAGATGTAGAGGAGGAGAGAAGCAGCAGGAAGGAGGCCTCATCTTCTGAGGGACCACACTGTTGTACTCATATCCAGCCCAAAACAATCCCAAGGCTACCGGAGTGGGCGTGACTGAAGTGGGAGCACACACAGGCTCTGGCGCCTAATGGCTAAAAATAAAATACCGATATTATATTTATTATACTGATAGTATATCGTGGTGAGTGCAGTAAGGCTCTACAGGCTCTGCCACCTCCCTGCTGCCTCTCTAATCTTCTGTTGAGTCCCTGGAAGCACACCCATCTCACTCTACTGAGACGCTCTTTCCCTGTTGTGGTGGGTGGTTTTCAATGTCAACTTTACATGGTCTAGTATCACCTGGGTAAAGAGTTCCAAGGAGAGGTTGTGTACAACAGGTTGGCTTGGGGGCATGTCTTGATTATGTTAATTTATGGGGGAGTTGATGACACCTTTCCTTCACCCTGGACTGTGTAAAAAATGAACCGAGTGGCCAAGTGCGAGTGTGCAATGCGGTGCAGTGCAGTGCGGTGTGGTGCATTTCCTTCTTGATCTGCACTCAACTGTGGCTCTGGTGTGTGTAGCTGGTTTAAGTCCCTGCAGCTCTGACTTTCCCAAGATAAAATGTAACCTGTGGAACTGTGAGCTAAAATAAACTCTCTCTCCTAAGTTACTGTTGTCAGAGCAACATCAACAGGAAAGGAAGTTAAGGCACCCAGGTATCTGCAGAGTGGGCTCTTACTATTTCTTTCACTGCTGGGAGTAAAGCTAGAGCACTGCACATGCTAGAGAAGACCTCTACCTCTGAATGTATCTTCTCCTTTTTTTATTTTGTATATCTCCTCAAAGATGCTTTCTCTGACTAGACTATCTTAAAATAATTTTTTTCCTACCAAGTGTTGTTTTGTAGCACAAGCTGGCCTTAATTCAGTCACCTGGCCTTAGCCTCCTGAGTCCTGAGGTAACAGGCATGTGCCATCATGCTTGTTTCCTTGACTGTCCTTGGTTTCCTTTCCCAGATAGATTTCTTTTTGACCTGATCTATTATAGTTGCTTTTAAATACCTGTTCCTTCTCACCGGGTGTAAGCTTTAGGAAGTTAGAGGACTTAGCTGTTGGAATCACTGATGGGAGTCCTAGGACCTCTGGCACGGCCCCTGTCAGATACCAGGTGTTCAGTGGGTACTAACTAAATGAGTATTTGTGAGGAGAATTGGATAGCCACACATGTGGTCTGGAAATGGTGGCAGTGTTCTGCCTCTGAGCAATATCTGAGACAGAAAGTTTGGTTTTTATTCTTTCTTTCAAATGTGCTGACCCCCAAGGTTCTTAGCCAGCCACAACTTGTAGAGTATCCGTCCTCTGTGTTTTCTGCTCACCAGATTCCGAGGTGCCCGTGGTTCCTGCGACCCAGCGGGGCCTACTTGCTCCTTTCTGCCCACTCGGGGTTTTGCTTGTACTTTAGCATTTATTTGAGAGGAGGAGGGTAGTGATCTCAGAAAATTCCTTCCCAGAGTCTCCAAGAGGGTGCTCGTCCTTTTGGGTGGAGGTAGTCATGAAAAGTGGTACAAGATCTTTTGCTGTGTTGGTCGTGAAGCTGAATCCAGAGAGTAGGTAGAGACCTGCAGCCTCCATCTTGGCACAGGAGTCTCATGTCTTTGGTTTATAAAGTACAGATTGTCCTTTTCTGAGCTGACTGTTAATTGCATGCACCCTTTGTGGTTTTCAGTCCTCCGTCCTGGTAAACCTCAGACAGTTGGTACTCCATCCCTCTACCAGCTCTGTAATGATCTTCTGTAATATCAGTGCAGGCTCTTCAGCTCCGATCATCGTAGCAGGTGCAGCACATTAGCACCTCCAAATTAGATCATAATGCAACAATGTCTTATTGAAAACATCTATAAATATCTCATAAAGCTTAGACTTTCCCTAAGACAGGAACATCACTTCTGAAAAGCTTTCATCTGTTACTCTAGAAAGAATGGTAAAATATTTAGACATAACATGATTCTGTTTATTATAAACTGTGGTTTCTTATGCTGGGTTACTTTAAATTTATTTAGGCGAACACCCTTTCTTGTATTCATACCTCTCAAATAAAGCCTTTATCATTTATAATGCTGTTGTTCCCATTTTAGTAAATGAGATGGTTTATGAGCACCGTTTGTCAGTCAGACAAACGTGGTGTTTGGCACCTGGCTGAGCAGTGCAAGTTTTAAATTATTCTTTATATGTGCTCTTCTACAGCCGTTGTCTTGTTTTTCCGAAGTGAGTTGATGCTTTGCTGTTAACTAAGTGACTTGTTCTTCTCCAAATTCTCACTCAAGATGGAGGCAAAGAAGTGTTATCAATGCACCAGATCCTTCTCTACCTGCTCCGCTGTAGCAAGGCTTTGGTGCCCGAGGAGGAGATTGCCAACATGCTCCAGTGGGAGGAGCTCGAGTGGCAGAAATACGCAGAAGAGTGCAAGGGCATGATAGTTACCAACCCTGGGACGGTGAGTTCTGGGGTTTGCACAGCCTGGCCTGGGAGTGAGCCTCCTTTCCCTGTTTGCATGTTTCACACACACAGTAACCGCACATAACATGTTTTGAGTACTCTAGCTTCTTGCCCTTTGGGTAAGTGTTCTTTAAATACTTAGTGAATACGAAAAACACTACAATTTGGGCATATTTTGTTCACCTGCCTGAAGATGTATATACCTTTAAGACTTTTGATGTGCAGTGCAGATTTCTCCACAGGAAGATTGTGGGTCATATGAGAATACTCACTATTTCATACTAGCTTTAAAACAAAAAACCTTTGCCACTTTGGTAGTGGAAGAAGTTAGTTTTATATTTATTTTAGTTTCTAGTGAAAGTATATATTTTAAATTGTTTTGCCAATAATTATTTTTTGTTAAATAAATTATTACCCATTTTTAATTTTATTCTATGGTACTTATTTTTTTGTTTTTAATCATTTGTCATATAGACATTATTTTTTAATCAGTACATATCCAAAACTGTGTTTAAAACTAGAAAGGTAAAATAAGGTTTTGCTGCTATACTGTTAAACACCACAAAATTAATAAAGTATCTTTAAAAAAAATATAACAGCCCTCTGTATGGCAATGAATTGTTCCCTTTAAACAGGTGCACGTATTTTCATTTCTTCTGGCCACTTCAGAGCTAAGTCAGAGAGCGGCTGATGGTAGGAGATGGGATTTGTCATGCTCTGTAGTGGTCTCTTTGGGAGCGTATCATCCTGGGCTTGCTTCCATGGCATGGGTCGGCTTTCCTGAAATCCTGTAGTCAGTTGGAAGCCGTTTGAAAGGAGTTAAGACTACTCTTGGTGATTTAGCCCAGACATTGCTGACAGTGGGCCCAGCAAGTTACAGTGTTGAAAAAGTCCCTGGGGCTTCTGATTCTTCCTGGTTTGTTCCATGCATCCGTGTGGTCACTTACCTGTCAGCCAGTCCTCATTCAGCTGGTGTATTGATGAGCCAGTGCATGAGTCACAGCCGGCAGAGCTGGTCCGTGATGCAAGGAGCCCGTGACGGATGTTAGTTAGCAGCCCGCACACTGAAACCTCCAGTTTTAGCAGAGATCAGTGTGCCGTAAATGCTACAGTGAAAACTCACAGAAATGGAGAAACTGTACTGATGGTCGGCATGTCTGATGTATATATCTTTGAGATGGTGAACAGCTTGTTTTGTAGATAGTGAAAGAGACCAGACTGGTGAGGGTCAAAGGCTTCTGTTGGAAAATGATCAGAAATAGATTAGGAAAGTAAGCATGGGTGTTTGGCTTACAGATGTAATGATGAAGCCAGTTATTTCTTACTATTTATGCAAAGATAGTTTATGGTCAGAGAAGCGGCTTTTCACTCCGCACTCTTCAGACATGTACATGTTCCAGGGCAGAGTAGGCATGACTCCGCATTCCGTCCTGTGCGGGACTCGTTTGAAAGATTGCCTAGTGGCAAGGACATTGGGAAATTTATTGAGTTTTCCCCGCCATTATGGTCACATTAAATACTTTCTTGCTGCAGACTCAAAATAATTAATGTTCCTCCCTGACAGTTTTGCCTCTGCCTGAGAACACTTTGGTCATTAGTGAAAAGGCTTTAAATTCTTAGAGAGAGATGCAATGATAGATTTGTAGGCTATGGCCGAAGTCTAGAATTTACTTCATTCCCCACCCCATCGTCCTCATAATTTAGAGACGATCTTTTTCATTTTTAAAAATTAACTTTGGTATTTTGAGTCAAGGTTCTATGAGCCCAGGCTGGCCTTAAACTCTGGATTCCCCCACCTTGTCCCACTTCCCCTGGCTGGGTTTAGCTGCTGTGCCATCACACGTGGCCGCTGCCAGGAGACTTCTGATGGTATCTTGTTCCTGGGCTCTGGTTGGTCTTGATGGCGAGGCTCACGTGATCTTGGGTCCTCAGTGCTTCTCTAGATCGTAGTGATATAAGTAGCATGATACAGAAATAACTCATCACCATTCCTTATACAGTTTTTTTTTTTAAAAAAAAAAAAACAGCATATGCCTGAACAAATCATTTTTAGACTTAAATGACATGTTACTGCTGCTAATGGGCATTCCTGTAATTTTATGTTTAGCTTACCTCTGATCAAAATTGTCAATTTTGTTTTTTGAGAACAAAGAGGATTTTTTCAAGCAGTAGTAAGATTTTTATTTTTAGATGACACCCATTTTATAACATTTCATGACTTTTTTTTTTTTTTTTAAACAGTGTGAATGAATTTATACAAACCTGTCCTCGTTGTCATTTAGTTGTGATTGTCAGCTGGTTGAGCAGGCTGAATTGGAGCAACTAGCCTACCTCCAATTCCAGGGAATCCGTCCACTTTGACCTTGAAGGGCACCAGGCATAGACATGGTACACATACATGCATGCATATGAAACACTCATATACATAAAATAAATCTTAAAACGGAAGAGAGAAAGTCAGCTATTTGTTGTATCACCATACCATCTAATCTAAGAGTAGAATTACAGAGTATGAAGGTACAGTAAAATCTAGTGGAAAATGTCAGTAGAGGCATCAGTGTTAAATAGCAGTGCATTGGTCACTTGAATATGATGTCACGACAAACTGAGCCTGTGGATTCCTTCTGTGATGTGGAACCCATTCCCCTGTAAGAGGTTAGGCGGGAGATATATCTGACCAGGTGTTCTTTGAAAAGTTTAATTTTTAAAGGCATCTATGTAGTCTGCCAAAATAAAATGAAACAACAACAACAAAAAAAATCAATGTTCATTATGCCAAATAGCAAAGACTTGTTTGCAGGGATGACATTACAGTTTTTACACAGTATAGGGTTTTCTATGCTAAAGGATTTTTTTTCTGTTTGGAGACAAAGCTTTCCTAGAGAAAAGAAATGCGATTAATCCCTTTCCTTAGGTTGAAGTTGGTATCTCAGGCCTTCTGACGGGAATAAATGATCCTGCTGTTCTTTTCTCCCTAGAAACCGAGCTCTGTCCGCATCGATCAGCTGGATCGTGAACAGTTCAACCCCGAAGTGATCACTTTCCCCATTATCGTTCACTTTGGGATCCGCCCCGCACAGTTGAGTTATGCAGGAGACCCACAGTAAGATATCTCTCGGTGTTTGTCTTGGCCAGTTTCACCTTCTACTAACAGCTGAATTAGCAGGGGATACCTTCAGTGGGCTGCTTCTTCATTACAAATTAGCTTTTGTAGTTTGCAAAGAGTCTCTTTACACACGTGATTGCACTAAATTACCCAGTAGATTATCCCCAACAGTCTTCCCACCAAGAGCCCTGAATGGATTTTAAACTTTGGAAAGCTTTTGCTTTACTTATAATCATTAATATCCACTTGTTTCGTTTTGTTTTGAATTTGAATTTGCTCAGCTCCCTGAATGGCAGGCAGCACTATCTGAGTTTCTAGCATGGGGATATTTGGACGATCCCATCCAGAGCCCAGGGTTGTGGGGGATGTAGGAGCTGTGTATTCCCACCCTTAGAATCCATATTACTTTGCAGATGTGAGCTTTTTCTAGCTGGCACATTAATATTTTTCTGGGAGATGATGAGGATATGTGGGAATGGAGATAGGACCTTTCAGCTGTGTTTGGATTTCCTACTTTTTAGACAAACAATTTCCTGACTTAATTTAAATGGGTGAGAAGGGCATGGGAGATTTCCATTCCTAACTGCAGTTCTGGCTGTTGTATATTAGAAGAGGCTAAAGGGTGTTGTTCTTTTCTTTCCCTCTTTGGATAAAAGTATGAAGCAGTGAACCAGGCCCTGTGTAAGTACTTCTTTCTTTCCTCCCTTCTCTAAAACTGTTGACCGTGGAGAGAGGCCAAGAGAGGCCAGGAAAGGTGTGGTTTCAACATGGTAGGAAGTCTTCAAAGCCCTCCTTGTCAGAAAAGTGTTAGTAGAATGTGACTAGGCTCTCGTGGACTCTTATGGCAGGACTGTGAACTGATAAAGGGCTATGTAGTCTCTGCATCTCCAGATCGCTAAACAAATTGGTACCTACCCTTGCCTTCCCTGCTCTCCAGCAGGCAAATGGATACACCTGAGTGGCTTGAGCCTGTGCATTAAGGGCTTCTTTGTCGGAGTGCTCTTGAATCGATCATCTCTATTTTAAGAAAGGGATTTTTTTTTCACAAGAGATATATTTTAAATTTAGATAAACACATCACTTATAAAGAGGTAGCACTGAGAAATGGAACATGAGTCTGGTGACTCAAGTGGCTTTGTGAGCCTTCTGTGGAGTTGTTTCCAGACACTCATCCTTTTAGTCTGAACCTCTTTTTTTGTTTTGTTTTGTTTTTTGAGACAGGGTTTCTCTGTATAGCTCTGGCTGTCCTGGAACTCCCTTTGTAGACCAGGCTGGCCTCGAACTCAGAAATCCGCCTGCCTCTGCCTCCTGAGTGCTGGGACTAAAGGCGTGCTCCACCACACCCCACTGAACCTCATTTTTAACCCAAATAAGTTATCAGTCACTTAATCCTCAGGCTCCAGATGACTCTGGGTCATCCAGCTCCTGAACTCTCAAACCCTGGGTTTCTTTAGGATGAGCGTTTTCTGCCACTAAGGAAGGGATGTATGTTTGAGCATCTTAGTAGAATAATTGGTTTGATTTTCACAGTAGATTTACCTTTCCTTTGTCTAAGATAACTTTCTGTCCTTTTTCTAGGTACCAGAAATTATGGAAAAGCTATGTGAAACTTCGCCACCTCCTAGCAAACAGTCCCAAAGTCAAACAAACTGACAAGCAGAAGTTGGCTCAGAGGGAGGTCGGTATTAAACCCATCCCTTGGCAACTGATGAGGGTGCATATTGGGTCATTTTCAGATTGTTGCGTCAAACCTGTAGTTCTAGGGTAAGATTTTAAATAATTACGGTTACTCCTCCCTGTATTCTAGCATATTGATTGCTTCTTAAAAATCTTCTAGTAGGCAAGGGAAATTGTTTTGTGCTAGACTTTCATACATGTCTGCAGTGTGTTTTGATCCCGTCCACCGTAGCCCCTCCACTCTGGCTGCTACCCCACCCGCCCCACCCCCAATCCCTGCTTTTTTTTAACCCTGGGTTTGGTTAGTGTTGCTGGTAATTTCAGGGGTATAGGGACATCCACTGTAGGACATTTTCACCCTTAAAAGGCCGGTTTCCTGATAAGTTGCTGTCTTTAGGAATCATACACCTGTTGTTTCGGTATTGGTGACTGACCCAGAGACTTCAGCACTTACAGCAAAGTGAGCACTTTACCCTGAGGTTTAAATATGCCTTCTATAGAAGCAGAAAAAGCTTCACGTTTATAAATCAGCTTTTATCCCTAACCTTATGTTGCAAAACATGGAGTCGTAGATTTTTGGGTATTATGGTTGTAAGAGACCATCCTCCCATAATTCTTTTAGCCTAACAGTGAGCTTACTTTGTAAAGTTGACATCTCACATCCCATACTCTATATTCTAGGATTCTGTTTCAGTTTTCAGGTAAGAATAAATTTAGCGTCAACCCTGACTTTTTCCCAGTGAGGTTTTATTCTACTGTACAAGGCTGGGGAAAGATATGGATTCTGGCTTTGTCCCTCACTGTGACTTGAGCCAATCAGAACCATTATAAAGTAAGGCTCTAAGGCCAAGAGGCTGGCTGCGTGCCCTGTAAAGCCAACGCTGCTTGAATGGACTTCTCAACAATGGAACGTTCCATCCAGTGGTTCTGTGCCATTGACTAACCATCTCCTGGAAGGTAGCCTCTAGTAGGAACTCAGTGATAGAGGTAGTGGTAGTTACTCTTCCATTATGAATTCTGGACTTTTAATAAATTGTATGCATCCAAATACAATGTTTTTGTACAGTTACATACATGAAGGATAGTAAAAAGGAAGACATGATTTCTGATTGTGTCTCACCGGGAAGTCTGAGGTCCTTGTCCTCATCTTTTCCATCTCTGCCTTCCAGTGGAGTGTCACTTTATAGTTAAGGCTGCACTCTAACTTGCAGTCGTCTTGTAAAACCTTTTCAGTTGGTTGTGCACACCATTGTTACCCTTCTTGGCTTCTGCCCTACCCCACCCTCACTTCTACAATGTACCCTGCAGCAGGACTGTAAGGGCTTTACAAATTAGGCAACTTGTAGAATCAAGTAGGTATCAGCTTGATTGATTGTCTTTCTTAAATGGAAATGCTTAATGTAAGGCTGGATATAAATATACTTTTTACATGGTGATTTCAGAAGCCAAGCCATATACTATCTGCTTGTCTTTGTAAAAGCATATTTTGTTTAGACATGCTGGGCTAGTAAGATGCAGTCTAGAATGTTTGTCATGTGGTTACTAGGAGGACTGCTTTGTACCCAGCGGGTCTCACATACTGGCCTTCACCTCAGGTTAAATACTGTCCTTTGCGTAGAGAAGGTTTAGGGCCTGGATGTAGGGACGTATTGAGGGACTCTTATCTTCTCATGCTTGATGCCTGGCTTAGCATTGCTCTGTGATGCTGAGTTACTTACAGTGAGCTCTGTTCCAGGAAGCGCTCCAGAAAATACGGCAGAAGAACACGATGCGGCGAGAAGTCACCGTGGAGCTGAGTAGCCAAGGATTCTGGAAAACTGGCATTCGTTCTGATGTCTGTCAGGTGATGATGCCTCTCTGAAAACAGTCACGCCCACGTGTCTCTTCTTCACAGGCGTTGGCAGTGAGCTTTCCTCTAATTGAGAAGTTTCTGTGGATCACTCTGATGTGAAATCAAACACCAAGCACAGGTTCCTTCTTAGCTGTTTAGGTTTTGTTTTTATTTTCTGTGTTGATGCTCTGGTGTGTGGGTGTGGGTGTGCACTTGTGTGTGTAGTGTAGTATGGAGGACCAGTAAGTAGGGAGGACCGTAAGTGCAATGTTAAAGTCAGTCTCTGGGTGAAGACAAGTCTGCCTCCAGACGTCTCTTCTCTTCACAGCGCATGCATAGATACTTGTGCGAAAGCCCAGCAGCCATACAGATAGTCACCAGAACGATATGAAGGTTCTGGACCCAAATGTACTGCAGAGAACTGATGGCGTTAATGAGCACAGTGTGCTTTTCCCTGGGGTAAATGAGAGAAACGTTTCTGCTTTTGCCAGAGACTCGTTAGTAAGCCCTGTGATCTGTCTTGTAGTTAAATTCACACCAGATTTGAGGCTGCACCATGGTGGCACATTCCGTGACTTTTTACTTGATTCTTTGTCATGGTTGGTATTGGCTCAGGTAGGTGAGAAGTGAAGGGACCAAACAGAGACTGGGCAGCTAGGACAGCTTGCTTCACTCAGCATTTTACAGAAAATGCTTCCAGGCTTCCACAGGTCTGTTTAATGCTAGCATGTATTTTACAAAATTCATTTCATTATAATGAATTTAAAAAATTCACTTTGCCATTTAACTGAACAGTGGACTTTATGTAATCTACTGAAAAATATTGTTAAAAAATTAATGTTGTAAGTAGTAGTCCAAACTAATTTTGCAGTAAGATGAAATGCTATTGATGAAATGATGTTAAAGAGTTGGAGATAGTGGGAGGCTAGCTGGGGGTAGGCAGTGGGAGATAGTGGGAGGCTAGCTGGGGGTAGGCAGTGGGAGATAGTGGGAGGCTAGCTGGGGGTAGGCAGTGGGAGATAGTGGGAGGCTAGCTGGGGGTAGGCAGTGGGAGATAGTGGGAGGCTAGCTGGGGGTAGGCAGCAGCCGTGCTGTTTTGTGGGTTGACCGGCTTCCTCTCTTGGATTCCATGCAGTGCACCTGCACCTCCATGGCCAGCATGACAATCTCTGACTGTCAGTTCTTTAAAACACGATGGTTTTACTGCCTTGATTCTCCCTCAGACTATTTGAAGTCATCATTTAACTTTTCTGGTTGGTAGTATTTCTCCAGAACCAAACATAATGTTCAGTTTGAGTGGCTTTAAAACAACAACAACATTGTTTTATTTTATGTGTAGGTGTGCTCTGTGTGCATGTGTACTACATGCATGTGTGTGCTCTTGGTGATCAGAGAAATATGTCAGATTCCCTGGAAGTGGAGTTACAGGTAGTTTTGAGCCCACATGTGTGTGCTGGGAACTGCACTCAGCTCCTTTGGAAGGAGAGCGGGCACTCTTAACTGAGATCTCTCTAGCTCCAGAGCCAGCGGTGGTTTGTCTTTTGTTTTTTTTTAACTTATAGTTTTGGATAACATTAAAGTATATTTTCCAACAAAACTTCTGAAGAACGCATGTGTGTGTGTGTGTGTGTGTGTGTGTGTGTGTGTGTGTGTGTGTTTGTGTGTGTGTGTATGTAGAGCTGTTGAGGGAAATATTAAAGTTGGACCGGCAAGCTTCCCTACACTACTGCAGGGCACCGGCCACTCTCTGCCCCAGTGGATTGGCCAGCTATGCACTGGCGGGCAATAGCTGACCTGTTATCATCTCATGGAGACTCTGACCCAGAACTCCAAAATCTCTCCACCCTGCTCTCTAGGTTCCCACTGGCAGGTTGCTACCAGGCCAGCCCCCATGCTTCAGACTCCCCATGGCCTTTGTGGTGCACATTAGACAAACCCACGGTTTGCTGCCATACCTTTCTCTCTGGGACCCAGTCGAAATACCATGAGAAGAAAACACCACACAAAACTTAGCTCAGAAACAGTGGTAACTCAATCTCGGGACGTAACAATGAAAACCTATTAAATCTGATTCCTCTGGTCAGCAATTCTAAGGATCCTCCATGATAAGGGGAACTCTAGTAGCTATTCCCATTCCAAAAGGCCTCTAACCCTTCCTCCTCTTCCTCTTCTCTGTCAACCTGGGAGTCCCGCCTACTCGCCCAGTGATTGGTTCCTTTATTCAGCAGGGGATTGGTTGACCTGAGTACTCACTCCTTGTCTGCAGCCCCTCCCAGGAGAGGGGAATTAACATCAAAATACAAACTGCACCAGGTCTATCTACAATATAGAGCCTTCTACCTAGGGCATTAAGCCACTGCCAGTGGCTTAGCGCATCCCCCACCCCACCCTCACCCCCTACCAAGGAAAAAAAATGACCTTTTTTCAGCTTCTGTGACCTGCCATTAGCTTCCCGTTACCTAGCAAGTATCAGGAGTCAGTTGAAATGTGAAAACCAAACATCACTGTTTTCTCACACGATTTCTAAGGGGGAGCGTTCTCTCTCTCTCTCTCTCTCTCTCTCTCTCTCTCTCTCTCTCTCTATCTCTCTCTGTCTCTTCCTTTTAAATAAATACATGCATTCATCATGCTTAATAATTGTATTTTAACCCTGCGCTGTTCACATCAGCTCTCTTGAGCTTCATGAAGCTCAGGTGGCTGAAAATGGTATTTCTATTAGCTGCATGCTTTGTGAACAAACTCATATTTTTAAAATATTGTACTTAGAAAAATAAAATTGGCAAAAATGCCGATAATATATATCATAATGGTGTGTCTCTTGGGAGCCCGTGGTGCAAAAACTACGCATTCATCTTTTTTTTTTCTTTTTTTTTATAAACCTTTCACAGATACAGGGAGGCCTTGCACTCACTTGTAGGTACTCAGTAGATACCCAACTGAATTGCCCTGGTGAGAAAGGCTTTCTGTTGGTTAGGTGCTATCAGCAGAACTAGTGTTTCTCTTTAAGTGAATAAGATAAGACTGACTTCTGTAGCTTCAAGTAGACCCATTTTCATGTATATTTTTCATAATACAAGCTTAAAATACCTCAGAGACCAAAATGAAAGGCGTGTGTCAATCATCCTGTGAGCTGTGCCCGCCCTCCAGCTTCTGATGAATAGGAATGATACCTTCATTCTCTTGCATTCCAGGGAAACATTATTAAAGAAAAGAAAAAGATACGCCTTTCATGAAATCATCTCCCAATAAGGAATCTTCAGCAGGGTGCAAAGTGATTGAAGCAGAGACTTAAGTTCCCAGTCTTCTGCTGCTGTGGCTGTATTAGTGGCTTTATAAAGGCTCTCTTTGAATGTCTGAACAGTAAATGCTAGACCTAGGGTAGCAACTGTACATCATGTGACTGAGATAGTCTGGAAGGATAATGATAAGGCTTGGTTTATGTACACATTAAAATTGCATACAAATTTTGCATATATAGAATTTTTTTTCTGCAGAAAGTTTTTTTATTTATTTGAGGCTCAAAATATCTTGACCCTAAAGTGTAGAAATGTGTCTTATTTTGTTCCTTTGGAATTAGACACAGGGAGGCACCCAAAGGCCCGAGTGAGGCATCCACAGGCCCGAGTGAGGCACCCAAAGGCCCACGGGAGGCTGATATTCATAGACCCAGAGCTATTCCTTAGGAGATGCCCGTGATCCCAGCACTTGGGAGCCTGAGGCAGGAGAATTGTGAATTCGAGGCCATCCTTCTCCATAGCAAATTCCAAGTTAGCCTTAGGTGTATAGCAAAGCCTTGGATTAAAAAAAATAAGTAAGTTAGTAAATAAATAAGTGCAAGCTGGAGAGCTGCCTTAGTGGGTACAGTAGTCAGGCCCCCAGCACCCATGTAAAAGCCGAGTGGGGAAACATACTCCTGTAATCCCAGGAGATGGGTGGGAGACCAGCAGATCCTTGGGATTTACTGGCCAGGTGATCTAGCCAAAGCAGTGGACTCTAGGCTCAGTGAGAAACCTGCCGGAAAATGAAGAGAGTGCAGATTGACCTTGGGACTTCCCCTATGAACACACTGAGTACACATACACAACAGGAGAGGAAAAACATGATTTTTTTTTTCCCCCTTTACATTTTATTCATTTAACTGTCTGAACTTAGCTACAGTTGGCATCTCATTTTAGAGGTGAGGAAAAGGCAGAATAAAGTAGCCCCAAGTCAAACAGTGAGTGAGTGAGAGTGAGTGAGTGTGAGTGAGTTCTGCAGGCTGCAACCTAGCCAGTAAACTGCTTCAAGACTTTATGAGATGGAGTTTGGGGTGAGAAAATAGTTCTTACTTGTCATAGAATAAATGCTGTTTCTATGAATTTTTATAGAGTTAAACATACAGAATTTTCCCCCCAGCATGCAATGATGCTGCCTGTTCTGACCCATCACATCCGGTACCATCAATGCTTAATGCACTTGGACAAGTTGATAGGATATACTTTCCAAGACCGTTGTCTGCTCCAGGTAAGTAGTGCTGTTACGGAACCGCTCTGAGTTCACAGTGAGGCTGGGAGAGCCCACCCTGCACAGTACAAATGGGATACTGAGAAAGCAGCAGCCCCCCTGCTCTCACTCTGCTCTCACTCTGCCTCGGCTGCTCTCAGACCCTTTATCTTAAAATTAGTTGGGGCTGTAGACTGATGCTATGCTACAATCTGTCTGTCAAGGGTCAGTGCCTCTTTCAGTATCCCCTTGTTTATGGCTCTTCCTTCTTTAGTCCAGGGTTGTAATCCTCCCTGAAAAGAGTGGAGTTTTGGGATTGTTCTAGAAAAATCTTGCAGCCCCGTTCTGCAGATTTGATTCTGAAGGAGGAGGTGCAATGCTTGCCCGCAGTGTTTGGTATGGAGTATTCTGAGTCTCAGTGCTGAGTTTTTAAACCAAACTCCTTTCATTACAACTCTAGCTGGCCATGACACATCCGAGTCACCATTTAAATTTTGGAATGAATCCTGACCATGCCAGGAATTCTTTGTCTAACTGTGGAATTCGACAGCCCAAATATGGAGACAGAAAAGTTCATCACATGCACATGCGGAAAAAAGGTGTGTTTGGGTGACTGTAAGACCCTACTGTCTGCTCTGTGCCGCTTCCTAAGGCCCAGATCCACCCTCATCCTTGGGTTGGTTCCCTGGCGGCTCCGTGAACCCCTCGCTCTGCACGTCATGTGTCCTGGGTAACAATCACTTTGGGCACGGACACATATTTTAGAAAATGTTCTTTCTTCTATCCCATATTTTAAATACTGGAATGCAGATGTTAAACTTTTTAAAGTCCAACTGGGGTGAGAAGAATTCCTTTCTATATATCATATGATGTTCTAAAATAGTTCTTAAATTATTTATTTGTATGTTTGTGTGTTTTTCTTTTTAATAGGAATTAACACCCTAATAAATATCATGTCACGCCTTGGCCAAGATGATCCAACTCCTTCAAGGTAAATTTAAAAAGCAGATGTATGAGAAGTAATGCACATATTTTGCAATTTACTCACTTCAAGTATAGGCTTCAGATGGTTTGGAGAATATACTCGTGAAACTCTTGAACTGTAGGTGTCTAATTTCAGGGCATTTTCTTCATATTAAATCCAATACCCTATGCCCACGAGTAGTCCTGGTAGCTCTCAGGCTCCCCAGCCCTAAACAACCGCCACCTCTTTGCTAACACCTTTCCGCACAGTCTGTGAGCAGCGCTGCGCTCCGTGTCTCCTGTGCCTCCCTTCTCTTGGCATAAGATTTGTGTGTAACAGATATCCCTTATCTCTCCTCTTGCTAAATAATATGCCGTGGTGTGAAATCTAACACATTTTGTTTATTCACTCAGTGGCTGTTGGGCTTGTGGACATATGCTTTGACTTTTCTTGATATTTATCCAGGAATGGAATTTTGAGGTCATATGGTAACTGTTTTATCTTTTAAGGAACTTTTTTTTTTTTTTTT
>CACVCL010030002.1:0-58187 GCA_902729485.2 Mus minutoides
AAACCCGAGTCCTCTGGAAGAGCAGCTGGTGTTCTTGACCACTGTGCCATCTCTCTGGCTCCTTGTGCTGCCACATGGCAGCTGACAGCCATCTGTAAGTTTGGTTCCAGGGGATCTGATACCCTGTCTTCCGTGGATACTGCACACACATTGTGCACATACACATATGCAGGCCAAACACCCATCCGGTTTAACTCTTTTTTTTTTTTTTGACACAGGGTTTCTCTGTGTAGCCCTGGCTGTCCTGGAACTCACTTTGTAGACCAGGCTGGCCTCGAACTCAGAAATCCGCCTGCCTCTGCCTCCCGAGTGCTGGGATTAAAGGCATGCACCACCACGCCCGGCTGTCTTTTGTCCATTTTTAAGACAGATTACTTTTTAGTTACTGCTGAGCTTTGAGAGTTTTTGTCTGTTTCCATGGCAATCCTTGTCTCCCGCAGACCTGTTCCTTTTTGGAGGGGCTAGCCAGAGGGGGGTGGCTAGTTACTAAGGGTGTACTGTGGGTGTAGGTGGGCCTCTGGGCTTTTTCCTGTGTGTGTGTGTGTGTGTGTGTGTGTGTGTGTGTGTGTGTGTGTGTATGTGTATTGCACACATGTGTCGGTCAGAGAACAAGGTTTGGGATTGGGTTCATTTCGTACTCCAGACTAGCTTGCTCAGGAGCCCCTGGGTGAATCTTTCCTGTCTCTGATGGTCTCTTCCCTATTCCCACCCCCATCCCACCACAGGAGCATGGAGATTATAGATGTGGGCTAGCCACCACATCTATCTTTCTATATGTGCTCTGGCGTCGAGCTTGGGGTGTCTTGTGCAGCTAGCTCCTTTACCCACCAAGTCATCGTCCCCTGTTTTGATTGGTAGATTTGAGATATGCAAACTTTTCTCTGCTGTATATATCTTTTCCCACGATGCTGTTAACCATATGTACATCCAATTATGCACAGGTATGATTTCAGATAAGGGATTCTCTCAAGAGGGCACAGTTGAGCCGGATGGTGGTGGCGCATGCCTTTAATCCCAGCACACGGGAGACAGAGGCAGGCAGATTTCTGAGTTTGAGGCCAGCCTGGTCTACAAAGTGAGTTCCAGGACAGCCAGGGCTGCACAGAGAAACCCTGTCTCGAAAAACCATAAAAAAAAAAAAAAGCCACAGTTGGCTTTATTTCACATGCACACCAGACCAGTTCAGGCTGGATCTAGGGTATGTTTCCAGAGACTGCTAAGGTTGTGTTGGTGTCTGCTGATCTCTGGTCCTCCTTTCTAAACACACAGGTTGAGAATGAGTACGGGTCCTACTTCGCCTGTGATTACAACTACCTACGCTTCCTGGCACACCGCTTCCGCTACCATCTGGGTAATGATGTCATTCTCTTCACCACTGACGGGGCAAGTGAAAAATTGCTGAAGTGTGGGACCCTGCAGGACCTGTACGCCACAGTGGATTTTGGAACAGGTCGGTGTGTGTGGCAACTAGAAAGTGCTGTTGAATAATTGGTTTTTACTCCGTCACTCTCAGCACAGCCATTGCAGATAGAGTGAGACGTCTCAGGGTTTCCTCTATCAGGTAGGCTAGTCAGCTTTGCGTTACTGTAACAAAATACCTGAGGGAGTCAACTCCTAAAGAGGGAAGGTTTAGCTTTAGCCCACAGTTGTGGAAGCTTCAATCCACAGAATCCTTCTGGGAGCATATAATGAAAGGAGACCCATTTACCTCATAGCCTGAGGCCCTCAAAGAGGGAGATGAGACTGCCACCCTGTCTTTCAGGCACATGTTCCCAGTGACCTAAAGTCTACTGAGTTCGCCCACCCCACCCCACCCCACCCCACTGTTTAGATATTTTGTAGTTTAGGTTGGCTGCTTATTCATGGTCTAGCCAAGGATGGCCTGAAGCTCTGGGTCCCCTTGCTTCCATCATCCAAGAGCTGGGGTTCTAGATGTGTGCTACTCCCACCTCGGCTTCTTTGTGCTGTCCTTCCACAACTGTACAAGAGTCAAGTGACGGGTCGGCAAGATGGCTCAGTGATTGAGGGTGATTGCCATCGAGTCTGATGACCTGAGAGTGATTCCTGGGACCCACAGAGTGGGAGAAGAGAGGTGACAGCTACAGGTTGTCCTCTGACCACCAAGAGCATTGTGTGACATGTGCACAGGCACACAAGTACACATGTGTGTACACACTCGTGTGTATACATGCATGTATACATACACACAAAATTACCAAATAAAAATGTAATGAAAAAAAAACAGATTCAGCCAACAGATTAGAGCATACCTGCAATCCCAGAGCTTAGGTAAGGAAGGAGGACCTCCGAGTTCAAGGCCAGCCTGGTCAGTGGAGAAAGTACCAGAACAGCCAGGGCTGTGCAGAGTAACCATCTTGAAAAAAACAAAAACAACAAGGACAGATTCAGATAGAGATTAATGAGTTTTAGAACAGGGGGCTGGAAAGATGGTTCAGTGGTTAAGACCTCTAGTTGCTCTCACAAAGAACGAGGGTTCAATTCCCTGTACCCACATGGGAGTTCATACATACATACCCATACACACACACACACAAGCAAAACACCTTTTCAGACACTCCAGAAGAGGGCACCAGACCTTGTTATGGATGGTTGTGAGCCACCATGTGGATGCTGGGATTTGAACTTATCACCTTCGGAAGAGCAGTCGGGTGCTCTTACCCACTGAACCATCTCACCAGCCCCGCAAAACACCTTTTAAAACAGAATTAAAGGGGCTGGTGAGATGGCTCAGCGGGTAAGAGCACCCGACTGCTCTTCCGAAGGTGATAAGTTCAAATCTCAGCAACCACATGGTGGCTCACAACCATCCTTAATGAGATCTGGCGCCCTCTTCTGGAATGCCTGAAGACAGCTACAGTGTACTTACATATAATAAATAAAATAAATCTTTAAAAAAAAAAACAAAACAGAATTAAAAATAGTCTGGAGGTATGCCTTGGTAGGTAAGAGGACTGGCTGCTCTTTCAGAGGACCCAGGTTTAATTCCCTGCACCCACAATCATCCAGAACTGCACTTCCAGGTGATATAAAGCCTTTTCCTGACCTCCACACATAGATACACAATCATACACATAAATAAAAATAAATTTTTAAGTGAATGTTCAGTGTGAGTCTTGAAAGTAGCAGCAAGTTCCAGGCCAAGGCTATGTGAGACCCTCACTTAAAAAATTTTTTTTTCCAGGGCATAGTGGTGCATAATTATAATCCCGGTACTGTAGATACACAGAGACAGGAGGATTGCTTGACTTAGAGGCCAGCTGGAACTATAACATACTACTTAATACATTCTAGACTAGGACAACTACATACTAATACCCGATTTTGAAAGATTCACAAACAAGGGAGCTGGAGAGATGGCTCAGAGGTTAAGAGCATCTGCTCTTGCAGAGGACCTGAGTTCAGGCCCCAGCACCCACATGGAGGCTCATAGCCATTTGGAATTCTAGTCTGTCTTAGTTACAGTCTTACTGCAGTGAACAGACACCATGACCAAGGCAAGCCTTATAAAGACAACATTTAATTGGGGCTGGCTTATGGGTTCTGAGATTCAGTCCATTATCATCCAGGCAGGCATGGTGCAGGCAGAGCTGAGAGTTCTACATCTTCATCTGAAAGCTGCTGGTGGAAGACTGACTTCCAGACAGCTAGGATGAGGGTCTTAAGACCACACCCACAGTGACACACCTACCCCAACAGGGCCACACCTTCTAATGGTGCCACTCCCTGGTCTGAGCATATTCAAACCATCACCCAGTCCCACAGAATCTGACACCCTCTTCTGGCCTTGACAGGCACTGGATGCGTGTAGTACATCCAGGATGCACACAGAAATAGGAGGATGGGAGGGAGGGAGGGAGGAAGGGTAAGGCAGAGGAGGGAAGGGAGAGGGAGGGAGAGAGGTTCAGAACAGCAGTTTGAAGGGCTGAGGTATACAGATTATCCTCACAATGGTGGCCATTCACCAGAGGACACAGTTAAAGTGGCCTTGTCTCCCTGTGCCAGATAGTTAGCTGGTAGGTATCTGTGGCTGTCCCGTGTGGGCAGTGCTGTGTAGTGACAGGGGAGGTCTCTAGAGCAGACTGGTCCTGGAGGGAACAGCTAGGTCAGCCACTGGCTAAAGGGAGACATGGGGTCAGTGGGACAGCTTAGAAGGCAGAGCTGTGAGCTCCTCAGGCCTGCATTCAAACAAAGCCATGGAGGCCCACTCAGGGAGACCGCTGTGTGGTGTGGTCCCCGTATGCTGCTCACACGGGCCACCCTAAGGCAATTCATAGCTATTCCTTGGGCCTTTGGGCCTTGAAACTCCTGTGGATCAGGAAAAGGTTTATGATATACATGCCTAGAAATTACGAAGGGGAAAGGAGAGAGTGTGGGGGAAGGTAGAGGACTGTCTCGCTCCGTTTAAGCTGTTATTACTGTTGTTGTTGGCTCCAGGGCTGTAGTGTAGGCTGGCCGGAGTCTATTTCTACAGGAGTCTGGGCCCAGGGCCTTGTGCATGCTACCAGCTGAGCTACATCTCCAACCCAGTTTGGGTTATTATAGCAAATTACTGAGCTGGGTGTAGTGGTACATGTCTATACTCTCAGCACTATGAAGACTGAGGCAGGAAGAAAATTGAGTTTGAGGTCAGTCTGGGTTGCATGGTGAATTCCATGCCAGTCAGAGCTTTATGGTGAGACCCTGTCTCAGGAAAAACTAAAAGACATAAACAGAAATCGCCTGCCCTGCTCACTGTTCCGGGTGTTCCAAAGCCCAAGATCAAGGTTCCCTCAAATGCCAGGCTGAGCTTGGGTCTCTCCTTCCTGTTGTTGAGTCCTTACATGGCAGAAAGGGGTGAGGGCCCTCTTCCAGTATAAGGCATTAAATGCCATTAATTCATAACAGGGCAATAGGAGGGCCTAGCTAAGTCACTTTCTGAAAACACATCTTTTTTTGGGGGGGGGAGGGTTGGTTTTTCGAGACAGGGTTTCTCTGTGTAGCCCTGGCTGTCCTGGAACTCACTCTGTAGACCAGGCTGGCCTCAAACTCAGAAATCCGTCTGCCTCTGCCTCCCGAGTGCTGGGATTAAAGGTATGCGCCACCACGCCTGGCCTGAAAACACATCTTTAAGACTAAGTTTTTTCATGTATTTCTTTTTACTGGAGGAGGGTGCTCAAGAGCCTGGCACGGAGTGTGTGTAGAGGTCAGGGGATATGTGCGGCAGTCATTTTCCTCGTTGTACCATGCTGATCCTGGGGATTGAACTCAGGTTATCATCCTTGCTGGCAAGCACCTTTTCCCTCTAAGCCCTCTTGCCTGCCCTCCCCTTCTCAGACGTCCCTATTTGGAATTATAGTCCAACTTTTGAATTCCCTACCAGTGACCTGAGCAGGCTGTTTAGCTCCTTATTCCTGTGACAGACTCTTCTTCTCTTTCTTGTAATTTCCAGGCAACAATATCACACAAGCTTTCCTGGTCCAGAGGAAGTTTGAACCCAAAGGACCTTTGGTAAGTGGGGTAGAGACTGCTTGTACACAGCTCTTCCCAGAGGAGGAGGCAGGCTGCAGAAGAGAATGGGTATACATCTTTGGTGGTTTATTTTTTTATTTTTGGCTCTGGGATCAGCAGCTGATGGGACTGGGGGAGAAGGGAACATAGCCCTTCCTGACTCCTGAGTGACAGCTGGATCGGTGCCCCAGTTTGGAAACTAAAGCTCTTCACTAGAGTGAAGGAGAAGCAGAGAACCAGGACTGGCCAAGACTGTCTTCAGCTCTCTCTCTCTTTTTTTTTTTCCTTTTCTCTCCTCTCTCCTGACTGGATCTCAGGTAGCCCAGAGGCTCAGAACTCAGTGTGTAATGGAAGCTGACCTTAAACTCCTGAGACTCCTGCTTCCCATTCTCAGCCTCTGGGACTAAGCTGCCATACCCAGCTTTTCATGGTGACTTGCACCCAGGTGCTTTCTGCACATGAAGACTAGCGCCTTCTCCAGGGAGCAAAGACCTGTTGCTCTGACCTGAGGAGCCTAGACGTGGCTGGGGCAGGACCTGGTTCACATGTGTATTCTTTAGGGTTTATTTTATGATGATGATGTCTGTGTACAATGCACATGTGTGGGTGCTCTCTGAGACCAAAATGGCATGTAGGATCCCCTGGAGCTGCTTGATGTGGGGAGCTGAGAACTGAAATCCAGTTCTCTGGAAGAACAGCAGGTTCAAGACAGGATTTCTTTGTGTATAGCCCTGGCTGTTACAGAACTCCATCTGTAGACCAGGCTGGTCTTGAACTTACAGAGATCCTCTTGTCTTTGCCTCAAGTGCTGGGATAAAAGGCGTGCATCACCACATGCTCAGCAGATGACTTTTAACCTTCAAGCAGCTTCTGTAGCTGAGAGACTTGTTTCTTATTTCTGCAAGCTTACCCACACCCCCACCCCAACCCCAACCCACCCTGCTCAAGAGGCTCTGGTTGAAATGTGGAATTTCTGCTGGGCCTGGGTGGGCCTGACTCTGTTCCCAGAGTGTCCAGGAAGCAGCAAGGTTGCTGTTTTGATGAGCAGTTCTGCTGAGCATGCTGGCTTGCTGGGAGAAGAGGCCAGGGCTGCCTGGGCCTCTGTCAGAGCTCTGGTGCAACAAGCCTTGTTTGCAAAAAAAAAAAAAAAAAGCTCCGCAGAGCCTGTTCTGCTCGGGCAGGTGGAGCCATTTCCTGGAACCTCTCCAGGTTCCCTTTCTCTATTCTGACACTGAACTGATATTAAGCTGCTTCAAGATCAGTATTCAGACAAAAAGGGTGAATTGTGCGTAATGGATAAATTTGGGGGCTAGTTGTTTGTTGTTGTTGTTGTTGTTGTTGTTGTTGTTAATGGTATAAGATGTTACAGGGAGCCCACCAGGTCCTACCAGAGATGACCACTTAGATACTGTTTATACCCAGTTGAAAGTCTTTGTTCTAGCTAGCTGGGACTACACTCAGGTTTTGGTGACCTCAGTGTAGCCCTGAGAATTTAGACCAAGGGGCTTTTAAAGGAAAAAACAAAACAAAACAAAACATTCCTGTTATCTCTCAGCTTCAGGGGAGGATTGCTCAAGCAAGCAGTTTAACAGAAGCCAGGAAAGTTTAGCTGGGGCATCTGGATCTCAGGGCCTAGAATAGAATTGGATACTTTTCCACTGGATTCTTTTTTATTTATTTATTTATTTATTTATTTATTTATTTATTTATTTTGGTTTTTTGAGACAGGGTTTCTCTGTGTAGCCCTGGCTGTCCTGGAACTTACTTTGTAGACCAGGCTGGCCTTGAACTCAGAAATCCGCCTGCCTCTGCCTCCTAAGTGCTGGGATTAAAGGCGTGCACCACCATGCCCGGCTTCCACTGGATTCTTAATCAAAGGGATTAAATACTGGTTAAACAGCCTCAGCAAGAATACAAGATGGGCCAGGCAGTGGTGCACGCCCTTAACCCCAGCACTTGGGAGGCAGAGGTAGGCAGATCTCTGTGGGCTTGAGGGTAGACTGGTCTCTACAGCGAGATCCAGGTCTATAGAGTGCTGTACCCTCTGCACTGTCTTGCCCTGTTACAGAGGGATTGAATACAGGGCTTATACATGTCACACAGGGATTGAATACAGGGCTTATACGTGGTAGGCAATTTCTCTACCACTGAGACACATCCCCGGCCCTTGGGTTTTTGTGTTTCGTTTCCAATACAGCCTTGCTAGGTAGCCTCCAGTTTCAGATTAACTATACGGTCTAGACTGACTTTGAACTCCAAATTCTTCTGCCTCAGCTTCCTAAGTGCTTGGATAATAGTTATGCACACCATATCTGACTAGAGCTATTAATTATGAAGATATCTTGCCTGATTAAATGTTTTGGTTTGGGGAGGGGGTAGGGAGTAGGGAGTGTGGGACATTCCCAGCTGACAAAACTGACAGAGGTAAAAATCTTTTAGGAATCAGATGTCCCAAACATCCATGGAGGATCGGGTGTGAGGTACTCAAGTCCCTTCTGTAAAGTGATGCAGTTCCGGTAGACTTAAGATGAACATCCTGTCCTTGGCATAATTCTTCTCTAGGTTGCTTGTTCCTGACCCAGTATAGATGCTGTACTGAGAGTCATAGTACTTTATCATTTAGGTAATAACAACAGGGGTGGGGGAGTTTATACATGTTCAGTACTGATGCAAAGTTTTTCTCAAAAAATACATTTTCTTTTAAAATGTAAGGTCTCGTGTAGCCCAGGCTGGCCTCCAACTCACCATATATTAAAGATTACCTTGAATTTATAATCCTCCTGCCTCTACCACCTGAGTACTGGGATTACAGGTGGGCACCGCCCACATCTAGTTATCGAAGGGCTGGGGATGGAACCCAGGACTTCAATCACTCTGGGCAAGCATTCTACCAGTTGAACCATGCCCCAGATATTTCTGATTGTTAATAGGTTGGGTCTACAATGCAGAACCCATGGATTTGGAGAGCTGACTGGAGTTGCAGTATGTAAGATGAAATGTCGCTATTGGTGGACACTCAGAGACCCAGTATAGATACTGTTGTAATTGGAGGTCCTCATGGGACCCTCCCTGCTCTCTTGCTGAAGCACACATACCATCTTCCTTTGCCACCCGTTCCTAAGAGAAGTAGGCAGGGTATTACAGGGACACCTCAGCATTAACTGAAGGTTGTAAGTGTCTCCTAAGCACCATCTCTTTCCCCTTTCAGATCAATTCCGAGTTCTATACTGGCTGGCTAGACCACTGGGGTAAACCCCATTCTAGGGTGAAGACTAAAACATTGGCTACTTCTCTCTCTAACCTGCTTGCCCTTGGGGCCAACGTGAACTTGTGAGTACCCAGGACTGGGAGAGGGAGCCCTGTGGCTGTGACTCACAGTGAAGTACGTGTGTTCTCTTATTTCTCTGTAGGTACATGTTTATAGGTGGAACCAATTTTGCCTATTGGAATGGTAAGATCCGTTTCACATCTGTTGGTAAAAGCTATCCTGTTTCTGGTATATGATTTGGGAGATGGTGGTGTTATCTACTGGCCAATTTTTATTTCCTGTTTCCATTTATCTTCTAAATTTTCTTTTTTTCTTTTTTTTTTGGTTTTTCGAGACAGGGTTTCTCTGTATAGCCCTGGCTGTCCTGGAACTCACTTTATAGACCAGGCTGGCCTCAAACTCAGAAATCCGCCTGCCTCTGCCTCCGGAGTGCTGGGATTAAAGGCGTGCGCCATCACAAGAATCTCCCATCTAAAACCAGGCCTGGTGGCGCACGCCATTCATCCCAGTATCTAAAAACAACAACAACAACAATCACCATCTAGTCATTTGAGTGTGAAACCTTGAGGGCCGTAGTCTGGTCATAAGGGTCTTATTTTTAAGCCAGTCTGCCTGGCAGTCTAGTGTGGCGGTGTGTATGTTTACATACTCTGCTTTGGTCTCTCTGTGTCTGCGTTCTTGTATTGTGCAAGCGCATGTATACATGTGTATCTGTGGATGTGCATGCATGTAGAGGCCAGGGACAGCCTCCAGTGTCATCGGTCCCTGGGCACCAGCCATCTTTTTCTGTTTTTTTTTTTTTTTTAAACAAGATCTCTCACAGACCTGGATCTTACCAAGTAGACTGAGCTGGCCACTGAGGCAAGGGAGCCATCTGTCTCCCTGTCTCTGCCTCCCCTGATCTATCTGTCTGCCTGTCTGTCATTATTACATGTATTTACTTATGTGTAAGTGGTGGGTCAAAGAACAACCCATAGGAATTGGTCCTCTTCTCCCACCCTGTGGGTGCTGGGGATTGAGCTCAGATGGTTGGGCCTCATTAGGGATGGTTGTGAACCACCATGTGGTTGCTGGGATTTGAACTCAGGACCTTAGGAAGGCAGTCAGTGCTCTTAACCGCTGAGCCATCTCTCCAGCCCAATAATAGAATAAAAAAAAATGAATAAAAGCTGAGCTTAGCCCTCAGCTGTGTCAGTGGTAATCTGTCTCCTGCTGTCTTTGTCGCATTCTCTTACCAGGCTTCTTCAGACTAGTGATTATTAGCATCAGTTTACAAATAAGGATGTGTGGGTGGCCAAAATCACCCCCATGTTTCTCCTCTGCTGGCAAAGGGGAGAGTCTGGATTAGAGCCCAGGCTTTGGCCCAAGGCCACCGTCCTTCCGAAAAGCCCCCCTGTTGCCCGCAGGCCCGGAGTGAACCCCAAACCAGCCAGGCTTTGCTCTGCAGGCCTCTCTGAAGCTGCTTTTGTATAATGCCTGTCCCCAAGCCTGTCCCCACATCTATGTCATGGGTGTCTCAGTACCTAGGCTGTTCCACACTCCCTGTGTGTGTGCGCGTGTGCATGAGTGTGTGTGTGTGTTTTCGAGAGTGTATGGTGAGGAACACTCCTGCTCAGTCTCTGTCACCATCTTGCCACAAATTCCCTCATCTGCCTTAAGTCCAACCTCTCCCTGTGGTGCTGATAACTCGCTGTGCAAACACAGCCACCTTAGTTTGAGCCCTGGAACCCACATTAAAAAAAAAAAAAAAAAAGAGCTGGGTGTGGTGGCACACTTTAATCCAGCCCAGCACTCAGGAGGCAGAGAGCTTTGAGACCAGCCAGGTCTGTAGAGCAAGTCTCAGGACAGCTTCATTCTCACGTGTGCATGGCAGAGGGCTGCTGAGCTAGAAGAGGAAGAAAACCTTGCAGGCTCACAGTTAGCTGCAGTAGTGTTGCTATCTCGAGGGCTGCAGGTGTCTGTCACCCTCTAGGTACAGTGCCAGCTTAGCCTGCATGAGGCCCCAGTACTGCCAGACCAGGTTTGGTGATACATACCTGTGACCCCAGATACACACTCGTGGTCCCCGATATACACCTGTGACCCCAGATACACACCTGTGACCCTCTGACATACACCTGGGACCCCAGACACATACCTGGGACCCCAGATACACACCTGTGATTCCAGCACCTGAGAGACACACCTGTGATTCTGACACCTGAGAGGTAAGAGGCAGAAGATCAGAAGTCAGTTATCGGCCTTGGCTCCATAGCTTGCTTGAAGCTATCCTGGGCCTTGTCTGAAAGAAAAAAGAAAAGGGGAAAAGACCACCTCTGCCCCCAACCCACCCCCAGTCCTTCACAGGAGCCAGGTTCCAGGGCAGGACTCAAGCTTTGTGCAGACTCCTCATGTGTCTCTCATGCATGGGTAAGTTTTCAAAGGACTCGCCAAAGGGAACCTAAACCTGTAAGCATCCTCTTTGAGAAGCCTAGAAGTTTCTGGTCTAGACTGCGCCATGAACAATAGTTCCAAGGGAATTATTCTTCTGGTTCTTTTATGTACCCAGCCCCAAATCTGCTCACTGGTCTTGTCACAAGTAGAGTTCTGGGAAGTTGTATTGATTATGCTTCCCATTGCTGTGAGAAAAACCTAACAAAACCAAACCTGAGGAAATGGTCAGGAGCTTGAAGCCGTTGGCCGAGTCATCTCTGCAGTGAGGAAAGGACCAGAGATGAATGCTGGTACTCGAATGCTGGTTTTGTCTTTACTGTGGGACACCAGCCCATAGGATGGTAGCTTCTTCCCTATCTAGGTAGATCCTCTCCTAAATCCTCTTCCAGAGGACCCAGGTTCGATTCCCAGCACCCACATCTGCAAACCTAGTCCCAGGAGATCTGACACACTCTTCTGGCCTCTGTCGATCACACATGGTACACAGACATATATGCTGGTGAAACACATATACATATAACATGCGAAATGAGAATGACTTGCACTTCTTTGTTTGTTTGTTTGTTTGTTTGTTTGTTTTTGAGACAGGGTTTCTCTGTATAGCCCTGGCTGTCCTGGAACTCACTCTGTAGACCAGGCTGGCCTCGAACTCAGAAATCCGCCTGCCTCTGCCTCCCGAGTGCTGGGATTAAAGGCGTGCGCCACCACCACCTGGGTGACTTGAACTTCTAATCTTCCTGCTCCACCTCCCAGATGCTCAGTTACAGGCATGGGCCAGCACATCCAGTGTCTGCTGTGCTGGGCAAGTGCTTGACCAGCTGTGGAAACGCTATCCCCCCTCTGACCATTTGGGGCTTTAATGTGCCTTCCACTTCTCCTCACCCCAACGTGAGCCCCTGAGCAATGACCTCAAGTGACTGGTGACGTTTTTCTGTCTTCCAGGTGCTAACATGCCCTATGAGCCACAGCCCACCAGCTATGACTATGACGCCCCACTGAGCGAGGCTGGGGACCTCACGAAGAAGTATTTTGCTCTTCGAGAAGTCATTCAGAAGGTGGGACCTTCGAACCCTGGGGAGCTGGGATGCTGGGGGACTTGCCGTGAACTCATGCTCTGTGGATGGATCCCTTGCTAATGGAGAAGGAGGGAGGCACAGGTTTGGGGTACAGTGTGCCTGGGGAAAACCCCATGAGTTTATCAGCAAGGCTCTAGGCTCTGCACCCCTCATCTGTGAGGCTGGGGTTAGAGTTCCTAACCATGCAATAGGGAGAGCAAAGGACATGTGTGAGCCATCCGGTGTGGTCTCTGACACTGTGTGCAGCAGGTAGAAGCCAGAAGATACGTCCTTGTGGTGGCTCGAATGTGTACGGAGGAAAATGTATAGCCACCAGTGTGCAGAGCATCTGTGGTCTGTGCAGAGGGAGATGCTCTGCTCCACCTGGGGCAGGCGACTGCTGTTTCCTCTAGCCGGCTCAGGAACGTCTCTGTTCTGCCAGCAGCCGGCCTTTGAAGCACCTCAAGTTCTCAGGTGGGGTTTCCTGTCTCTGTGGTGAATTGAAGAAAAAAAAAAGCAAACCCACAATTTTTTTGCTCAGTCACCTGAGTTTTGAAGTTTTCTGCCAATAAGTGGTAAAAGTTAAATGTCGTGTAATGTCAGAATATGCATGTGTTAAGATTTGTGTTCAGAAATATTTTCATTTTGGGGGGGTGGTTTATGTTTTGAGACAGGGTCTCTCTGTGTAGATGAGATTCGTACTTTGAACTCACAGAGATCTGCCTGCCTCTGCCTCTGCCTCCCGAGAGCTGTGCACCACCACACCTAGCATGTTATGGAAAAAAAACATGATATAAACCTGTTGTGCCTGCAACCTGGTGTGCATGCCTGCAACCCCAGATGCGGAGCAAGAGGATCAGGAGTTCAGTCATCCTCAATTATATGGTTAATTATTACTATAAAGATATTATTATTAATAATAATAAAAGAGAGAGGGAGAGAGAGAGGAAGAAAGAGAAATATATATTTTCACCTAAATTTCCTTTCTCTTTATTAATTTTTTTATTAAGATTTGTGTGTGTGTGTGTGTGTGTGTGTGTGTGTGTGTGTGTGTGTGTATACACGTGTATGGGGGGGTGGGGTACCCAAGGATGCCAAAAAGGTCATTGAATCCCCTGGAGCTGGAGTTAACAGGCAGTTGTGAATTTCCAGTGTTGTGAATTGAAGTGGAGTTTCCTGAAGGAGCAAGAAGCCCCCTAACCTTTGCCTGGACCCACCTCCAACCCGATACATTGTAACTCTTGATACTTTGCCTGGACCCACCTCCAGCCCGATACATTGTAACTCTTGATACTTTGCCTAGACCCACCTCCAGCCCGATACATTGTAACTCTTGATACTTTGCCTGGACCCACCTCCAGCCCGATACATTGTAGCTCTTGATACTTTGCCTGGACCCACCTCCAGCCCAATACATTGTAGCTCTTGATACACTGAGTCTGGTTGCTGTTTTGCACCTGTGTATGTATGTGCTTGCAATTGTAACTCTTCACACAGGAGACTGGTTTCTGTTTTGCACATAAGTGTTTGTAAGTGTAGCCTGTCTTCCTCAGCTTCTCCCCACCCTAGTTTTTTTTTTTTTTAAGATTTATTTTATTTATTATATGTAAGTACACTGTAGCTGTCTTCAGACACTCCAGAAGAGGGCGCCAGATCTCCTTATGGATGGTTGTGAGCCACCATGTGGATGCTGGGATTTGAACTTATCACCTTCGGAAGAGCAGTCGGGTGCTCTTACCCGCTGAGCCATCTCACCAGCCTCCCACCCTAGTTTTGAGGCAGAGTCTCTCACTGCCCCTGGAGTTCACTGGCCAGCAGGCCCCCCAGACTCTCCGATCTCTAGGATCACAGGTACCTGTCACCCTGCCTAGCTTTTTGTGGGGCTGGGGTTAGAGCTCAGCTCCTTTGCTCCAGTGGCTGGCACTTCAGCACCTGCCCATGCAGAGATCAATTTCAGCTTTTATTATTATTATTATTATTATTATTTCTTCTTTGTGTTCCCGGTTCTCTTGTTTTTCTTCTCTGTATTACCTTCTCTTCACCTTGTTTGAGGATGCTTTTGTTTCCTTGTTTCCGATGTCTTCTGGTTAGGAAGTTTGTTTTTCTCTGTGTTTCTGTTTTCTTACCTATTCAAGCATGTCATCTATGTCCTTAGAAGAACAAACAAGGCTCCCAAGGCTACTGTGTATGGGAAGTGAGCTGTGCGCAGTAGCCAACGCCTTGCGGGAGCCTCCCTGGTGCCCCTCCATCTTCCTCTCCACCCGCCCCCCCTGCCCTCAGCTAACCACTGCCCCAGCTCTAGTTACCACGTAGTCATGGAACTTGTTTTGAACTTGAGATAACTGAATTCATACAAACACAAAATGGATTTATACAGTTCACACCTTGGTGTCTGGCCCTCAGGAAGCTCCGCCCCTCAGTAGTATATAATCGCATAGAGCCCCTGGATAGAGAGTGCTTGCCGGGCACACGTGGAGCCCTGGATTTGATCCCCAGCGCTGTGAGGGTGTGGTGGTGCAATCCTAACATTCAGGAGGAGGAAGAGCAAGAGATTCAGAGTCATCCTAGGCTACATAGTAAATTTGAGGCCATCCCGGACAACATGAAACGGTAGCTGAAAAAAAAATCATTTAAAAATGTACTAAGGGGCTGGTGAGATGGCTCAGCAGGTTAAGGCCTTTCCTTGACTTCAGTCCTCAGTACCCATGAAACCTAAGCTGGCCATGATAGAAAACACAAGTAATCCCACTTGGAAGGTGCAGGCCAGAGGGTCAGGAGTTCAAGGTTATCCTCAGCAACCTTGAGAGTTTGCTACTTGGACTTCTCCTTTAATTAATTACTTAATTGGTATCATAAAAAAACAGGTATGGGCCGTGTACTGCTTTATGATAGCTGGTTTTAGCTGCTTGGTACAAACAGGCCTCCTGCTGAAGATAAAACCTGTACAAAGACTTCAGGCAGAGATGAGAAAGCAGAGCGTTGTGTTGGTAGCTGGGGCTGGGACATTGTCAGGACTTAGACAGAGAGAAGGTGCCCTGCTTCTAGAGTGTATTGGATGGAGCCCAGCCATGAAGTCTGAGGAGAAGCCAAGTGTAGAACGGCTGCATCTGGGCCAGACTGAGACTCGCTTAAGTGAGGATGCATGGGAGGTTTGGGCAGAACAGCTGAAGGATAATGCAGCCTGCAGGAACTGACCAGGCAAAGAACCCCAGTGAAGCAGGAAGACCAGTGGGGACTGGTGGGGACTGGTGGTGGCTGTGGTGTGTGTATACACATCACCAGTCAGACTCAGACCACAATATGAAAGTGGAAAGCCACACACCCTGGCTCACACTTAAAATCTCAGCACTTGCTGGGCAGTGGTGGCGCACGCCTTTAATCCCAGCACTCAGAAGGCAGAGGCAGGCAGATTTCTGAGTTCAAGGCCAGCCCAGTCTACAGAGTGAGTTCTAGGACAGCCAGGGCTGCACAGAGAAACTCTGTCTCGAAAAAGCCAAAAAAAAAAAAAAAAAAAAAATCTCAGCACTTGGGTAACTGAGGTAGGACTGTTACCATGAGTTTGAGATCAATCTGGACTACGATGTAGTAAGTTCTAGGCCCACCAGAGCTAGCTAACTACAGGATATCCTGTCCCAGGTATGGAGGGAACGGACGAGAGGGGAGGGGAAGGAAGAGAGAATGCAGATACTTGTGACTTTCTGGGGCAATTGTGAGGGAAAGGGGCAAGAATCAGATGCCTCAGCCAGCTGGCAGGAGGCTCAGCGAGTCAAGTGTTTGTCACCACGGCTGAGGATCCAAGTTCAGGCCCCAGGATCCACATGGTGCGGAGAGAAAAGTGGCTCCTGCAAGTTGTCCTCTGACCTTCATATGCAAGCCGTCTGTGTGCGTGTATAATGATAATTATTATTATTATTATAATGCCAATAACATAAACCCTATAATAACTAGAATCAAATGTTTCTTACTGTTTGGTCTGACAAACTCCTCTGCGGTACAGATCACATGTGTGTGGGGTGTGGTATATGTGTGTGCATGCTGTGGTGCTCATGTGAAGGTCAGACACAGTCTCCATGACTGTCATCAGCAGAGGGTGGCTAAGATTCCCTGTGGAGCAGGAGGGAGAAAGGACAGAGAGACTGTGTATCTACCCACAGGCCAACTAAGGGGGAACCATCCTCACAGTGAATACTATAGAGCCGGCTGGATAGATCTGCAGGTGAAGGCATTCGCCCACAGGCCTGACGACCAGAGCTCAGTCTCCTGTCCTCACACGATTGAAGGAGAGCATTAACTTCCAGAGTTGTCCTCTGATCTCCAGACATACACACCTACCCTACCCTCGTAATATGCATTTGTGTGTGCATTATTTTGTTTTTCAAGCCAGACTGGCCTTGAACTCAGAGATCCATCTGCCTCCTCCGGCATGCTGAGATTAAAGGTATGCATGCGCACGTGCACACACACACACACACACACACACACACCGCCTGGCTCGGGAATGGCTTGTTTTAAGTCTCCCTGGGATGGTCTGCTTCCCCTCTAGGGATCACTCATAGGATTGCGCATGCTTAGGAAGCACTCTACACTGAGCAACGTCTCTGGCTCTTAGTGGCATTTCTCCTGGAACTTGCAGATACGTAGATAATTTATTTGTTAAAGTATTAGAATATTTATTTGCTTGCATGAAGGGAAATGTCTAAAGACAAGGGACCCGTGTAAACTCTCCTCATCTCTCCCTTCTCTAGAGACTTAGGGAGTGGAAAGTCTCTCCCAGTGAGACATTGTCAGGATACCCAAATGGAGAAGGGTGTTGTCTCCCCCTGCTGTGGACTATCGAGTGAACCTCACGTCCCAGCAGGCTGCATAAGCCTTTACTCACTGGTAAAAGTCATGTGTGAGTCTTCAAGGCTTGACAAAACTAGAGATTTGCATTTCTCTAAGATTTCTCTTTGGTGTGGGTAATATTTAAGTAGGCAAGGTTAACACTTTGACCATAAAACTCCAGGGCAGAGTGTAGTATTTCCCATCCCCCCTACCCCCCCCCCCCATAATGAAGAGACAGTCATGCCTCTATTTTTATGAGCTCTTGATTAAATTGGTCACCTATTTTAACAGTTCTATTTTAACCCCCACACCGTGTGTGTGTGCGTGTGTGTGTGTGTGTGTGTGTGTGTGTGTGTGAGAGAGAGAGAGAGAGAGAGAGAGAGAGACAGACAGACAGACAGACAGAGACAGAGACAGAGAGAGAACACGTGTATGAGTGTAATTGAGTGTGTGTAAGCCAGGCAGTGGTGGTGCACGCCTTTAATCCCAGCACTTGGGAGGCAGTTCGAGGCCAGCCTGGTATACAGAGTGAGTTCCAGGACAGCCAGGACTATACAGAGAAACCCTGTCTCGAAAAACAACAACAACAAAAAGAGTGTGTATACATGTATATATATGTGGGTGAGGGAATATGGAGTATATGTGTGTGTTTTAGGGTTTTACTGCTGCAAACAGACACCATGACCGAGGCAAGTCTTATAAAGTACAGCATTTAATTGGGGCTGGCTGACAGGTTCAGAGGTTCAGTCCATTATCATCAAGGTGGGAACATGGCAGCATCTAAGCAGGCATGGTGCAGGAGCTGAGAGTTCTCTGTCTTCATCTGAAGGCTGCTAACAGAATTCTGACTTCCAGGCAGTTAGGATGAGAGTCCTAAAGCTCATGCCTACAGTGACACACTTCCTCCAACAAGGCCACACCCACTAATAGCGCCACTCAGCTGGTCCTGTGCTTGCCTGACAAGTACTAAGTCTTAGGTTCAGTTCCCAGCTAGTCATTAACCCAGCAGGACTGAGGAGAGCCCTTCAACCTTATCTCTCAGTTCCCCAGTTTTATGTTTAAAGTTGACCCTAAAATGGACCAGACCACACAGAGAGCTATGCTGAGTGGAATGCAGCTCCTGGTACCCCTGAGCATGCTCACCACTGTCCTCCACGGGGACATGAGTGTACCCCCTCGGGACTGACTGACACGGGGAACTTACTTGCCCTTTTTTCTTTTGCTTTTTTTATTATTGGTACTATGTGTTTGATACAGTCTCACTGTGTAGCCCTAGAACTCACTATATAGACCAGCCTAGCCTCAAACTCTCAGAATTGCCTGCCTCTGCTTCCAGGTGTTGGGATTAAAGTCCTGTGCTACCATGCCTGCCCTCTGTGTGTGCATGTATGCCTGTGTGTGTACCTGCATGTACACACGTGTAAGGTGTACAAGTACACGTGTACTCCTGTGAGCTTGTCCAAGCATGCACATGTAAAGGATAGAGACCAATTTCTGCTATCTTCCCCTGCCTCTGTCTGCTTTATTTTTTTTTTAATTTTTTTATTTTTTTTTTTTGGTTTTTCGAGACAGGGTCTCTCTGTATAGCCCTGGCTGTCCTGGAGCTCACTTTGTAGACCAGGCTGGCCTCGAACTCAGAAATCTGCCTGCCTCTGCCTCCCGAGTGCTGGGATTAAAGGCGTGCGCCACCACGCCCGGCTGTCTGCTTTATTTTTGAGATAGGGTTCCTCCCTGAACTCTGAGCTTGCTGTATCAGCTAGGCTGGCTGCTGCAACCCCTGGAGAGCAACCCATTCCGAATCCCCCTAGTGCAGGGGTTTCCTGGGAGTCCTGAGAATGTGAAGTCAGGTCCTCATGCCCCCGTGGTGACTACCCACTCTGACGTCTCCCCAGCCCAGCCATCAGCCTTTGACTCATCTCTGGGCAAAGTCCCTCGTGCTGTCTCCTGGCTGTGTAGTGATGTGGGAATCCTTACTACATGACTTAATACAAGGTTAATACAGCCTGCCGTGGCTTTTCTCACTCCTTGAGCAAGGACTGTTTCTGGCTACAGCATCGCCACACAAAGTGCTTTCTAAGCAGAATCTTTAGATGGATGAATGTAACATGAGACCTGAACTCTTTTTTTTTTTTTTTTTTTTTTTTTTTTTGATACAGGGTTTCTCTGTGTAGCCCTGGCTGTCCTGGAACTCACTCTGTAGACCAGGCTGGCCTTGAACTCAGAAGTCTGCCTACCTCTGCTTCCTAAATTCTGGGATTAAAGGCGTGCATCACCACGCCCGGCTCTGAACTCTTATTAATGATTAATTTCTATCTCTTTCCTCTGATGTTCTGGTATTCAAAGAGTCGCTATGATATGATTTTTGGATCTAATTTATGAGCAGAGATATCAGAATTCCTGTGGCTTGGAGGAACTCATTTAAAAAGGGGTGGATGGGACTGTCAAGATAATAAGAGTTCAGGCCATTCTCATTGAATGGGAAAGGGTAGCTGTCTGCTGGGTATGCATCTTTGAATGCAATGACAGGCGGTTTTGATGGTCATCCTAGAAGCCGTGTCTCAGGCATAGACTATGTTGGAGAAATAAAGAGTAGGAGGTAAAATGTTTGTGGATATTTACTTATTTTCCGAAACATTAATTACCCAGATAGAATGTTACGATTTTGCTAAGCAGTGAACTAATACCAATAAAAAGTTATTAAACAGAATCAGGCATAGTGGCACACAATTTTAATCTCAGCACTTGAGAGGGACAGGCAGTTGGATCTCTGAATTCGAGGCCAGCCTGATCTACAGAGTAAATTCTGAGACAACTAGGACTACACAGAGAAACCCTGTCCTGAAAAAAGAAAAGGAAAAAAAAAAAGGATTTTACAGATGAATATCTAAGGGGTTAATGTTTTTTTTCTCTCCTCTTCTCCACTGTGTTTTATAGTTTAAAGAAGTCCCAGAAGGCCCTATTCCTCCATCTACACCCAAGTTTGCATATGGAAAAGTTGCTCTGAGAAAGGTAAGACAGGATACAGGGTTGGTAGTGTGGCTCAGTGGGTAGAGTGCTTACTTGGCATGAGCAGTCTATCCTCAGCACCATATAAACCAGGCATATCGGCACACAACTGTAATCCTGGCAGTCAGGAGAATCAGAAGTTCAAGGTCATCCTTAACTACATAGTGAGTTAGAAGCTAGCCTGGACTACATAAAACTCTGTTTCAAAAAGATAAAAAGTCAGATCCTCAGCTGGGCGTGGTGGTGCACGCCTTTAATCCCAGTACTCGGGAAGCAGATTCAGAGGCAGGCGGATTTCTGAGTTCAAGGCCAGCCTGGTCTACAAAGTGAGTTCCAGGACAGCCAGGGCTATACAGAGAAACCCTGTCTTGAAACCCCCCCCCCCAAAAAAGTCAGATCCTCACTGAGATGTGGAGACACGGTGAATGGGGGTGTTATTGGTCGGCTGGAGGCTTGCTCTCTTCCCTGAATTTGTATTCTGAGAGCCGGGTGGAAGAGTTGGCATTTCTAGGGGTATGGGGAGATGAAAGAGAGGATGCTTGTGCAAGCTGGCAGGATGCAGGGCGTGGTACTCATGGGCCACTCCGTTCAATTTAGTTCAGTTCTTGGTTTTGAAAGGCCGCTGTGGAATGACATCCTACGTCATGATTCTCTCCAGTCAGGCCTCTCCCATCATTTGCCCCTTTATTATTATTATTATTTTCCTTATTACACTTATTTCTTGGCTTGGGAGACATGCATTCTGTGGTACTCAGATGGAGACCAGTGAACAGCATGAAGGAGTGAGTATCTCTTTCTACTGTGCATCTGGGGACTGGAACTCAGGTCATCAGGAATGGTGACAAGCACCCTTATCCACAGAATCCTCTTGACAGTCCCATCCACACACACCCCCTTTTTAAATGAGTTCCTCCAAGCCCCACAGGACTTTTGATATCTCTGTTCTTAAATTAGATCCAAAAACCATATCCTAGTGACTTTTTGGATACCGGAACACCAGAGGAAAAAGATAGAAATTAATCATTAATAAGAGTTCAGGTAATTTTATTCTGGGGAAGAAAGGAGAAAGTTACTTAATGGTTTATAGAATTGGTTTGTTTTGACTCTTTGGGTCTCCGGTTTTCCCCTAGCTCCATCTTTTACTCCTACGTGCATTCATTCACCAGAAAAAAAGAGAAGAAAACATGAATAGACACTTATTTCTTAAGAATCTTCAAGTTCTAAAATAGCAGCATAGCTTTTATCTTTAAGGCAAACACCAAACACCATAGCATAGTTTTCCATTCATAACCTTGAGCTTCTGGTTGGCTGGCCCAGCTGCCGTAATAGTTTCCATTGTAGTGTCAGATCCTGTGCCACATTCTACAAAGAACGTGGTCTCTGATAGGAATCTCTTCTTAGATTAATCACGCTTGAATCTCACTTGGAAGGGGGCACATGTTCATCTCTGTAGCTACTTAAGAAAAATGGTCGCTCGGTTCTGAAACAGTCAAGAGTCCTTTCACGTGATATAAATAGCTACAAATGTTTAAGACAACAGTACCAAAATTGAAAAACATGAAGAAGTACAGCTTAGCTCTATGAAGGAAATCAGCAAATTGGCATGGTAATAATCCTAACTGTGGGGGCTAAAGCGGTAGGACTGCTGTCAAATTCAGAGCCAGCCTTCACTCCGTGGTGAGTCTGAGGCTAGCCTGGGCTTTAGAGAAAGATTCTGTCTCCAGAAGAAAGGTGTCAGGGAAAGCAGAGGTGGTTTGTAATTCCAGCACTCGGGAGTGGAGACTCTAGGATGAGATGTTCGGGGTCATCTTGGCTACGTAGAGAGTTCTAGCCTGAGCTACAGGAGACACTCACTGTCTATAAACTCGACACAGATTGCTGGGAGGAAGGGAATTAGCACACAACCTTTGTCCGTTTGTGTAAGACATAGTATATAATAAAGTTTTATTTAAAATTGTATGTGTTTGTGTGTACACTCGCACACTTGTGGAGCTGAGAGGGCAACTTTCAGGAGCCATGACACAGGCTCAGAACACGTGCCACATAAGCCTGAAAGACAATGGAGCGACCGTGACCCAAGCCTGTGACAGGGTTCTGGCAGATCTAATCTTAGAGTGATTTGCCTGTACCTACTATCTTCGCTTCAGAGCTCTTCCTCACTTGAAAACATGTTGTGATACTTCACAGAGGCCTCCTGTCTCAGGTGCTGTCCTTTTTGAGGCCTTTCTTAGAGAGCTCCGAGCTGTCTTTCTGAATGGGTGCACTTGAAACTCCCTTTAAGACTACTATCATTTACATTTTTATCAAGAGTTAGGAGCAGGGCCTGGAGAGATGGCTCAACAGTTAAGAACACTGACTGTTCTGGTTTCTTTTTAAAGTTTTGTTATACTTTGTTTGAGACAGGGTTTCTCTGTACAGTCCTGTGCATCCTGGATCTTGATACGTAGACCAGGCCAGCCTCAAAGTCACAGACCTACTTTCCAAATGCTGAGATTAAAGTTGTGTGCCACCGTGCCTGGCTCCCACCGTGCCTGGCTCCCACCGTGCCTGGCTCCCACCGTGCCTGGCTCCCACCGTGCCTGGCTCCCACCGTGCCTGGCTCCCACCGTGCCTGGCTCCCACCGTGCCTGGCTCCCACCGTGCCTGGCTCCCACTGATCTTCAGAGGATGCAGGTTAGATTCCTAGCAACCACATAGCGGCTCGCAACCATCGTGACTCCAGTTCCAGGTTCTGGCACCCTCTTCTTGAGCACTGTACGCACACGGTGCACAGACTTACGTGCAAATGGAACTTGGACAGTTGAGACTTCTCTCAAGGTCTTTGTTAGGTCAGAATAATGTAACCTCCCCTCCCACTGGTGACAGGACATTGAGTCTGGTTCTGGTTCTTTTCAGTTCAAGACGGTGGCTGAAGCCCTGGGTATCCTTTGTCCCAATGGGCCGGTGAAAAGTCTCTACCCCCTGACATTCACTCAGGTGAAACAGGTAGGTCTGTCTCCACGCTCTGTCCTTCTGGTCCTAGCAACACAGGTGTGTCTTACTGCTTCCTGGGCGTCTTTATTTTAATGGTGGCTGGGAGTAGGGCTCAGTTGGTGAGGTGCTTGTCTGTTCTGAGCAAAGGCCTGGGTTCAATCCCCAGCACCTCATAAAACCAGGCACGGTGACAGCCTGTAGAATTAGCAGGTGGAAGGTGGAGGTAGGAGGCTCTGAAACTCAAGGTCATTCTCAGATACATAGTATTCGAGGCCAACCTGGGCTACATGAGATCCTATCTCAAAAAAAAAAAAAAAGTCAGTTGTCAGTTTTAAGTTTTCCTTCTTAGAGGTTCTGTTTCCTGCTTTGGGAAGAACGTTGGTGTGCTCTGTGCTTTTGTGTGTGCTTCATTTCCTGGCACTTCACTTCCTTGTCTCGCTAGAAGTTTCTCGATGGAAGCTTTTTATTTCACAGGATTTTACCCTATACCCTGTTCATCCAGTTCATCAGCTAGCAGCTGCTTTTCCTGCCCAGTTCATCCAGTTCATCAGCTAGCAGCTGCTTTTCCTGCTTCTGGGGTGTATGTTGCAGACTGCTTTTCCCCAGAAAAGAGGGCTGAGATCCCACGTGTGACAAAGTGTGCTGTGTCCACACAGAAGGCATTCTGCTGACTCTGGTGAGGGAAGGCTGGTCTAGGAACAATCTGAACTCTTCAGAAACTATTGCTGCCAGCCTGGCTGTGGAGGCCACAAGTATGAATCTGGCATGTGAGAGACCAAGGCGAGAGACTAGAGAACTAGAGGCCAGCCTGGGTTACATAGTAAGCTCCAGCCTGCCCTGTGGATCAGGGCAGCCTTGTCTCAGCTCACGATTGCCTGTAACTCTAGTACCAGGCTATCCAAAGCCTCGGGCTGCTGTGGACACCTGCATTCATGTGCACACACCCAAACATGTACACACACACACATGCCTGGCATGGCATGAAGCCCTGAGCTTAATCCCCAAAATTACGTACAACCAGACATGGTTATATGAAGCTTTGTCACTTGGGAGGTGGAGGTAGAATAATAAAAAAATTCAGCCGGGCAGTTGTGGCACACGCCTTTAATCCCAGCACTTGGGAGGCAGAAGCAGGTGGATCTCTGAGTTCGAGGCCAGCCTGGTCTACAGAGTGAGCTCCTGGACAGCCAGGGCTATACAGAGAAACCCTGTCTTGAAAAAAACCAAAAAAAAAAAAAAAAAAAAATCAAGATTATCCTTAGTTACGTAGCAGAGTTGAGGGCAGCCTGGGCTACCTGAGGGCAGCCTGGGCTACCTGAGTCCCTGTCTTAAAAATCAATAAATATTACTTCTGATTTGATGGCAGAATCCCCCCTCCCAACCTTCTCTTTCCTCTTTGCTTTAAAAAGAGTTTCAGGTTGAGTCATGTTTTGTACTTTAGAGCAGATTTAGCCCAAGAACCTGGAAAATGTTTTACTGAGCAGAACTCAGTGTTTGTCTTGTGTTCAGGGCTTTTCCTGGCTTAAAAAAATTTTTTATGTGTATGAGTGCTTTGCCTGCTTGTGTATATGTGTACTGCCTGCATGCCTGGTCCCTACAGCAGTCTAAAGAGCTTCAGATGCCCTGGAACTAGAGTTACAGATGGTTCTGAGCTCAGGCCCTCTGCAAGAGCAGCAAGTGCTCTTAATGGTGGGTGGAGCCATCTCTCCAGACCCCTTAAAAAAAAAAAAAACCTGGGGCTGGTGAGATGGCTCAGCAGGTAAGAGCACCCGACTGCTCTTCCGAAGGTGATAAGTTCAAATCCCAGCATCCACGTGGTGGCTCACAACCATCCGTAACGAGATCTGGCGCCCTCTTCTGGAGTGTCTGAAGACAGCTACAGTGTACTTACATATAATAAATAAAATAAATCTTTAAAAAAAACCAAACAAAGCCGGGCGTGGTGGCGCACGCCTTTAATCCCAGCACTCGGGAGGCAGAGGCAGGCAGATTTCTGAGTTCGAGGCCAGCCTGGTCTACAGAGTGAGTTCCAGGACAGCCAGGGCTATACTGAGAAACCCTGTCTCAAAAAACCAAAAAAAAACCTGTTATCTTTATTTATTTATTTTGTTGATGTGTATATGTGTGTGCGCCACAGCACACATACAAAGGTTAGAGAAGAACCTGTGGGAATGGGTTCTCTCTCCTTCCATCCTGTGGGTCTCGGGGATTGAACTCAGGTCATCAGGCTTTGTAGCAAGCACCTTTATCCACTGAGCCATCTCACCAGCTCGTGATTTGGTTTTGTTTTGTTGATACCAGGGAGCCCTGAGCTGTAGGTATGATTTCCCTGGGTCACTCTGGGCAGTAACTTAACTCTTGTTTTCCCTCTGTGGCAGAGTGCTCCTTCATGTCTGAATATTTCCGCCAAGACCTAAAAAGTCAGCCTGAGTTTGGCTGTGGGTGGAGGAAGCCTTTCGTTCCCTATAGCTTTCAGAATGTTGCTTTTAGCCAGATCAAGGGCAGCTGCGCTCTCGGCAGCCGAAGGGTGAGGGTGATACTGACTTCTCACGTTCTTTTCTCACCAGTATTTTGGGTATGTGCTGTACCGAACAACGCTTCCTCAAGATTGCAGTAACCCGAAACCCATTTTCTCTTCACCCTTAAATGGTGTCCGTGATCGGGCTTACGTCTCTGTGGACGGGGTAAGCATTCTCTTTGAACTCCACGTCTAAGCCTTGACAGTGGGGTGGAGGGTCTTCTACACTTAATAACGTGACAGCCAGTGTCCCTGGGCAGTACGGCTTGTTTGCTGCTATGGCTCACGTGCTGCAGGCTCTGGGCTGTTCTGACACGCACACTCTAGAAAACCCTAGGTCTCATGAGTCCAAGGCCAGTGCTACCCCGAGTGAGCTTAGCATGATACCCAGGCCTTCTCTGCTCTTTAGGGATAGCATCCATGTCAGCTTGGTACCTGTCACTATACAAAAAGTGCTGAATTTAGTGTCTCCCCCTAAATGAAATGTTAGCGCCTCAAGGGTTGTCTATACCAAGGGCTTCACTTCATAGTAAAATGCAGATATATTTTTAAACACCTTTTCCAATATCTGGTGTGATGACCCACACCTGTAATCCCAGCTGTCAGAAGGTGAGGAAAGAGAATTGCAAGAATCATGCTGCCAGCCTACATGCATGATGAAATCCAGGCTTTATCAAAACAACAGAAAGAGGAAGACCAGAGAGCCAGAGCCCCTGTAAAGTGGCTCAGCAGGTAGTGCTTGCCATGAGCCCCATGGTTGAGTTTGATCCCTGGGACTGACGTGGTACAAGGCAGAGCTGACTCCTGCAAGCTGACCTCTGACACCCGCTCATGTGCCTCAGCCCTTGGGTGCACACACACACAGTAAAGAGAATAATTCGATAGGGATCTGTGGCCATTTGCTCCTCGTTGGGACAGTTGCGGAAAAAGCTCGTGAGAAGATTTTCCTGACCAAGCACATTGTTTCAGAAAAGTGTTAGCCTTGGAGGTTTTTTTGGTTTTGGTTTGGTCTTTGAAACAGGATTTTATGCAGCCCAGGTTGGCCTCAGACATGTTTGGTATCCATTGCCAGCCTTGAACTCTGAGGAATGACACCTAATCCTGTCCCAGTGGTCTCTACACAGGCACACATGCGTACTTTCACCTGAACACACACACACACACAATAAGCGGGGGGAAGGCTTTCTTTTATAGCCTGCAGATTTAATTTCAGTGGGGACAAGCCCCTGAGAGGTGACACTGTGCCTACCATTACCCAGCCTTCCTTAGTTGTGTCCTGGTGACTTATGGTAAGTGTAGCCAGTCTAAAAAATAACCTTTTAAAACATTAAAAATAGAGTTGGGGATTGAGCTCTGTAACAGAGCTCTGGGTTCTGGCCTCAACTTGGGGTGGGTGTGGTGGTGTGAATGAATGAATGAATGAATGACTGGTTAGCAATGTCTTGTTGAGAAAATACCTGTTGTTTTCCCTCACTGTTACATAATCTCTGAGGCTGATGTACCCTAGCGATTGAGGTGAGCTGACTCCACCTCTCTCCGATTTTATCTGTCTGTTCTCTCCACGTGTCTAAAGGCTGTTTCCTTGCACCTAAGTGTGCAGAGATGAAGAGCGTGAGGAGGTGCAGTAATCCTCACAGGGACACTAGAATGTCTGTCTTGCTCCTTTAAAAACACAAGTGTAGGGGCCACACTGTAAGCTGGCCACGTGGGTGTGAGGCAGGAGAATTAGAAGTTCCAGGGAGGCCCTCATAGTGGAAGTAAAGAACTGACTTCCTCAAGTTGTCCTCGCCATATACACCATGGCATTCTCTCTCTCTCTCTCTCTCTCTCTCTTCAATTTTTTTGTTTGTTTTGTGAGACAGGGTTTCTCTGTATAGTCCTGGCTGTACTGGAACTCACTTTGTAGACCAGGCTGGCCTCGAACTCAGAAATCTGCCTGCCTCTGCCTCCCGAGTGCTGGGATTAAAGGCATGCACCACTATGCCCAGCTCTCAATTTTTTATTAGATATTTTCTTCATTTACATTTTAAATGCTATCCCAAAAGTCTCCTATCTCTCTCTCTCTCTCTCTCTCTCTCTCTCTCTCTCTCTCAACAATGTAATATAGCCAGGCAGTGGTGGCACACGCCTTTAATCCCAGCACTTGGTAGGCAGAGGCAGGCGGATTTCTGAGTTTGAGGCCAGCCTGGTCTACAGAGTGAGTTCCAGGACAGCCAGGGCTACACAGAGAAACCCTGTCTCAAAAAACAAAACAATGTAATATATAAATATAAATATATATATATATATATATATATATATATGTGTGTGTGTGTGTGTGTGTGTGTGTGTGTGTGTGTGTGTGTGTATGTATATATATATACACACACACACACACTAATAATGTTTTATATATATATACACACACATACACACACACACATATCAAGCAGTAAAATGCCTGAGCCTGAGCCAAGCATGTTGGTACACACTTGTAATCTTAGCACTTATGAGGTGGAATCAACATAGCACTTATGAGGTGGAGTGCTGGGATTAAAGGTATGTACCATCACTGCCTGGCTATATTACATTGTTGAGAGAGAGAGAAAGAGAGAGAGAGAGAGAGAGAGAGAGAGGAGGGTATAGGGGGCTTTCAGGATAGCATTTAAAATGTAAATGAAGAAAATATCTAATCAAAGGTTTCAAGTTCAAGGCCATCCTGGGCTGTATCCCCAGACCTTGTTCCTAGAAAGGAGTCTCAGTCATTATAGCACATTCCCAGCAGAGGAGTGGCCCCTGAGCTGTGTACAGCCATCCTCCTCATTTGGGAAGACAGGGATTGTGGGAACTTGTCCTGAGCACATCCAGACTCTCCCTGTAAACCTGATGACACTTCAGGACAGGAAAGGGAACAGATGAGCTGTGCACGCTGTTCTCCTCGGATCTCACCCTCCATTCAACCTCGGCTTTAACTCACAGGTCCCCCAAGGAATCCTTGATCGAAACAGTATGACAACTCTGAACATACAGGGGAAGGCTGGAGCCACACTGGACATTCTGGTGGAGAACATGGGGCGTGTGAACTATGGCCAATTCATCAATGACTTCAAGGTAGGACACTCGTACGAGGGATGGGCCCGTGCCTGAAACACTCACACATCCGTCTCTGCTTCCCGCTTCCATTTATATAGAAAAAAAATCTTTACTTTCTATTTCTACCAAGGAATGCAGTTTTGTGTGTGTGTGTGTGTGTGTGTGTGTGTGTGTGTGTGTGTGTGTGTATCCTTTTTTTTTTGACACAAGGTCTCCCTGTGTAGCCCTAGCTGTCCTGGAATTCCCTATGTAGATCAGGCAGGCTGGCCTCAAACTCAGAGATCCACCTGCCTCTTGTGTTCCAGGTGCTGGTATTAAAGGCATGCACCACCATATTAAATCTACACCTTAACTTTTTAAATCTGTTTATTTTTGTTGTTGTTGTTGTTGTTGTTGTTGTTGTTGTTGTTGTTTAAGGCAAAGTCTCGAGTAGCCTAGGCTAGCCTTGAGCTCACCATGACTTGGAATTTTCGATCCTCGTGCCTCCACCTCCCAGAGGTGCTGGGATCACAAATGTCTGCCACCAACCTGTTTATGCAGTGCTGGAGATGGAATGCAGGACCTCTTGTACCCTGCCAGCAGAGCCACATTCTCCAGCTCTTGCGTACTGATACTTATATATGCTATATACATTATATAATGTATTATATATATATCAATAAATATATTGATACATATCAATAGTTAAGACTGGGGGTGTATGTATATGTATGTATGTGTGTATGTATATATATATATATATATATATATATATATATATATATATATATATATATATATATATATATATATATATATATATATATATATATATATATATATATATATATATATATATATATATATATATGTATTCATTCTGACCAGTCACCACAGACCAGCTGTCACACATCACAGCCGCTCCCTTTCAAGGCCTGCACACTTCGCTGAGCCTAAGGAGTGAAGCCCCCTGCTTTGTTTTGCAGCCTAGAAGATGACTTTCTTTGAGGGGCTCTTTTCCTCCCCTGCCCACGAGCACCTAGAGCTTTGCAAACAGAACACTTGAGCTCAGTCATCCTGTGGGGAGAAACGGAAGCCACTCCACCTCCACCGTGCCCTTCCTCTGCTTTGAAAACCCACCCAGCTCGTCCATCCGGGGCTCTCCCTCCTCAGTACCCGAGGCATGTGGTGGGCTCTGCTGTGCAGGCTTGGACCGGTGGCCTGCAACAAAGCTGTGTTATAGAAAGCCCCTTGGCTGCCATCCGGCTGTGGTCGTAGTCTCTGTCCAGTTCCAGTGTGGTGGTCTAACCAGTATTTCTAGATCATTAAGAAACTTTACAGCTGGGCATGGTGGCACACACCTTTAATCCCAGCACTCAGGAGGCAGAGGCAGGCAGATTTCTGAGTTCGAGGCCAGCCTGGTCTACAGAGTTCCAGGACAGCCAGAACTATACAGAGAAACCCTGTCTCGAAAAAGCAAAAAGAAAAAAAAAAAAGAAACTTTACATTGTTAATCTGGTTTTGTTTAACATGTTTAAGGAAAAAACAAAACCTCATAGCCCAGCATAGGCTGAGACTCACTGTGTAGGCCAGCAGGGATGTCCTTGAACTTCTGAGCTTCCTGCCTTGACCTTCCAAGTTCTGGGCTTACAGGCACAGTCCGCCACACCCAGTCATGTGGTGCTGGGGTGCAAACGAGGGGACTAGGCGAACCCAATCCCCAGCCTGGAAACTTTGTTTTTTGTGTTTTGAGACAGGTCTCACTTGGTAGCCAAGGCTGGTCTAGAACTCACAGCAGTCCAGATTCTGAGTTTACAGGGCCAACCTCCACACCAATTCAAAAAACATTTGCGTTAGTTCTATAGTGTCCCCAAGTTGCTTCCCTGGAGAGAATGCACAAGGTCCTGCCAAGCATCAGATCGTGATCCCGTTTCTTTTTTTTTTTTTTAACATGTATGTTTGTGTATTCATATGTAAGTATGTGTGTGTTTGTGTATATATGTGCATGCATGTGTGTTCGAGCACACATGCACATGCCTGCCATGAGTATAAAGAGCCAGGGTTGACAACTGACTTCTCCCTCAGTCAATCTCCACCTTCTATCGAGGCAGGGTCCCAAGTGAGCCTGGAGTTTTCATAACCAGCTTGCCCTGGGGAATTCCCTGTCTCTTCCTCTTGTGTACTGGGATCACAGGCCAGGCTGTCATGCCCACCCAGCATTGGGGATCCAAGCTCCAGGTCTCACTCTTACGTAGCAAGCCCTTCACCCACTGATCCGTTTCCCCAGGCCTCTTCATGATTCTATTATGGGCAGGAGAAAAGCCATTGTGACACACTGCTTACACTTGCCTCCCGAGTACACAGATTTTCTCACCCTTGTGTTCCTGCTGCTGTCTCTGAGGGCAGTTGGTCACATTGACTCCCAGGGTGAGTAGGATCCTGTGGTGTGGTCTCTAGGTCCAGGCACTTCATACTGACCAATCAGTAAACAGACACTCGAGACTTGGTATCAGAGAGTGTCTTTTAAAAACCTGGGACTCAGGGCTGGTGAGATGGCTCAGCGGGTAAGAGCACCCGACTGCTCTTCCAAAGGTGATAAGTTCAAATCCCAGCATCCACATGGTGGCTCACAACCATCCGTAACGAGATCTGGCGCCCTCTTCTGGAGTGTCTGAAGACAGCTACAGTGTACTTACATAAAATAAAATAAAATAAAATAAATCTTTAAAAAAAAAAAACCTGGGACTCACAGAGTGGGAAAGCTCCTGATGTAGAAAGTAAAGAATCGGTGAGGCATGGGCACAGGCACACACATGCATGCACACACACATACACACGCATACTCGAACACATGCACACGCCTGTAATCCCCACCCCTGTGAGGTCTGGGCTACATAGCAAGTTCCTTCTCTCAACGAACAAATAAAAAAGCCATAGTGAGAAGTTAGTTGCGTTGCCAGAGGCATACACCTGCAGTCCAATGCTTGAGAGGCTGAAGCAGGAAGATTGAGGAGCTCAAGGCTAGCCTCGGCTACATCGTGAGTTCCAAGATCCTGTGGAACACACAGGTCCTTGTCTCAATAACAACAGAAAGAAGTTAGATACATCATGATCATAAGTTTCTGTGTGATGACTATAGACAGGGCTGCCTCAGCCCCTGGCTCCTGAAGGTCAAATAGGGGAACTTCTCAACCAATCCTGGGGTCCGTTGTCATCTCATCCTTCCCTTAGAGCCTTCACTCAGTCCCACAGACGTCCACACGCATGGTCCTCACAGCTGGGCAAGGCTTGCTGCTCCTTGGTTGGTGTGAGGGGCAGAGGCCACCCCCACCCCCCTCCATCTGCATCAGGATGATTCCTAGATCTCCCTACTCACTCATTCTCCCCTTCCTTGTTATTCTTTGTTTTTCTTCTTCATTCTAGCAAATTCTGAAGTCAGTGGGGTTCAAGCTAGAGCGCTCCCTCAGAGGCACCCACTTCCTGTAGCCCAGACACTAGGGTGACTTTGTGGTGATTTGTGGTGAAGCTGGAGCACAGGAGAACATCTCATAGGGCCACGTACCTCGTTCCAAAGAGTTGCCGTTGTGGGAGTTGTTAGGGTCAGGCAGATCCAGCTGCCTGAAAAGTAAAACCAGAGACGAGACATTGAAAAGCAGAAAGATTTACCCATGTGGCCACTCTAGGAGGAGAAATAAGTGAATCCTTTAACACTCCATCTTACTCCACCCCACATGGGGTTCAGGTTTAAATGGAAGGCGAGAGACACTCTAGCAACCCTGGTAAAGATGTGTCCTAGCTCCAGTCTCTCCAGCCGGTGCTCTGAGGATGTCAGCACTCAGTGCCGTCTCTTCCTGAGAGACAAGCACGCAGGCTGGCTCTGGATGATACCAGGCTTTGTCTGGCTTTTCTTTTTCCTAGCATGAGATTTCTAGGAAAATGCCACTTCCTTAGGTTCCACTGTCTCAACAGTCTGCCAGCCAAAGGGAGGGGCATAAGTGTCTCTTTAGAATGTCTTCATTCTGGGCTGGGAGGATGGCTAGGGGTTTAGCACACTTGTAGAGGATCCAAGCTTAGATGCAAAGACCCACATGGGGCAGCTCATAACTGCCTGTAGCTCCAGCTCCAGGGCATCTCATGCCAAAAGGTGCTCTCTTGGCATGGTACCCACATGCATGTAAACACAGACCACACACACACATATACACACATACACAAACACGCGCACACACACACACACACACACACACTATGAGATCACATGCCACAAATAAAAATAATTTTTTAAAAACTTAAATAAAGAGCCAGGTGGTAGCAGCATACTCCTTAAATCCCAGTACTTGGGAGGCAGAGGCAGGTAGATCTCTGTTGGTTTGAGACCAGTGTAGTCTACAGAACAAGTTCTAGGACAACCAGGGCTACACAGAGAAACTCTGTCTTTAAAAAATCCAAGACAGACAGACAGACAGACAGACAGACAGACAGACGGAATATCTTCATTCCTGCCAGGGCAGTAGATTGGACTGAGCCTCCAGCCGCACCTGTGTCACTTGCTGTCCACTCAGCAGTGTCATTTCCTGCTGGGTCCCCCAAGAGGTCAGTGACTCCCATGAGTCCCTGCTTCCCCTCTGGCTCATGGCTCTGTGCTTCCCTTTTCCAGGGTTTGATTTCCAACATGACTCTCAACTCCACTGTCCTCACCAACTGGACAGTCTTCCCACTGGACACTGAGGCCATTGTACGCAGCCATCTTGGGGGCCAGAAAGCCATTGATGAGGGTCACCATGATAGACGGTCGACCTCCAATTCTTCGGACCTCATACTCCCCACCTTTTACGTGGGCAACTTCTCCATCCCCTCGGGCATCCCAGACCTGCCGCAGGACACCTTCATCCAGTTTCCTGGGTGGGCCAAGGTATGCATCTTCATGAAAAGCCTTTGGGTTCAAGCCACAAGCATTTGGTTCTCAGTACTGAGAAGGAATCAGAAGGCTGCTAGTAAGACGCTGTGTGATGTGGGGAGGGTTTCCTACTGGGTCACTTGTGCAGGAACAAGACTGTGGCAGATCTTCAGGGACCCAGTGTCCAGCTTGAAGGTGTCCTTCTCTGCCCCATTTTCCTTCACAACTTTCTTTAGTGAATGGCAGTTCACTTGCTTCCTCCTGGAAGAACTAGGGCCTATTTATTCATTTTTATTACATTTATTTGTGTGTGTATTCAAATGTGTGTTCTCATGTACCTGCCAAGGCAAACATGGAGGTCAGAGCCATGAGAATCTGCCTTCTTCCTCCACCTTGTGGGTCCTGGGGATTGAACTCTGGTCATTGAGCTTGTTAGCAAGCACCCTCAGCCATGGAGTCATCCCCCATCCCCAGGGCCTCTTTATATGCTGCTTATGAAGGGAACAATTTTTTGTCTGCTTAGGATTTCATGTAGCCCAGGCTAGCCTTGAATTTGCTATGTAGCCAGGAATGACCTTGAACTTCTGGTGCTTCTGACTGCTTCAGGTACACCATCAGGCCTGACTTAAAATGTTTTCTTTTTCTTTTTCTTTCTTTTTCTTTTTTCTTTTTTTTCTTTCTTTCTTTTTTTTTAATTTTTTTTGGTTTTTCAAGACAGGGTTTCTCTGCATAGCCCTGGCTGTCCTGGAACTCACTTTGTAGACCAGGCTGACCTCAAACTCAGAAATCAGCCTGCCTCTGCCTCCCGAGTGCTGGGATTAAAGGCATGCGCCACCACGCCCGGCTTCTTTCTTTTTCTTTTTCTTTTTCTTTTTCTTTTTCTTTTTCTTTTTCTTTTTCTTTTTCTTTTTCTTTCTTTCCTTTTCCTTTTCCTTTTCCTTTCTTTCTTTTTCTTTTTCTTCCTTTCTTCTTTTTTTTTTTAGTGTAAAGATTTATTGTGGGGGAAAGAGAATGGGACCCCAGAAATTGGGAAACAGGACTATGAGGGCAGAGGAAGAGGAGAGGGGAGAGAGGAGGACAGAAAGAGAGAGAGGAAAAGAGGAAGAGAGAAAGAGAGGTCAGCCAGGAACACATGGGAACAGAGAGAGAGAGAGAGAGAGAGAGAGAGAGAGAGAGAGAGAGAGAGAGAGAAGATGGGGAGAGAGAGAGAGAAGATGGGGAGAGAGAGAGAGCTGGGGTGTGAGCAGTCTTCTTACACACCTGCCACAAACCTGGAGGCCGCTGCTGCTGCTGCTGCTGCTGTAAGCTGTTGCTAGGTTACTGTTGAGTGGAGACTAACAGAACTGTCTGTAAGCCAACAAAAATGTAACCTTCTGGTTCTCAGAGTTCTGAGATCAGTGCTAACTGCCTACCATGGGAGAGAGGGGCACCACTGGGTGCCCCCTGCTTTTTCGTGACTGATTAACTCTAAGCAAACCTCATACTGTAAACGGACCATAGCAATTTAGTTCTTTTTTTTTTTTTTTTTTTTTTTTTACAATTTAGTTCTTATAGTAGTGAGTTCCAGGCTGGCCTGGGCTGCAGGAAAGACTGTCTCAAAACAAAACAAAACCGAACAAAAATTCTAGACCCATTGGTCCATTTGCCCTGCTCCCGGGAGGTGACCCGTCTTTGGCGTCCTGGCTAACTAACTCGTCATCATGTGAGGTTTCTGCTTTACATTGCTACCATGTTCTCCCAGTCTAAGCTCTGCCTGCCTGAGAAACTTGGTCCTTCTCTCCCCTCTCCTGGGACCTCATCCTCTCTGCCTGCTGTCAGTTGGAACTCCTGTATCCTGGACTTCCTGTCAAGCTCTGTCCTCACTTCCTGCCCAGTGGGTCTCTAGAAGAAAGGCTCCGTTCTGCCTGCCTTCTTCCCCAAAGCCAACCCCTGTTCTCACTTTCTCTGTCTGTGGTTCGTCAGCCTTTCTCTCTCAGCAGGGACTCTCAGGCCGGAGAACAGATGAGCGCCCTAGGTCCCCCCCTCCCCCCTGCAGCTAGCAGAGGACTTTCTGCCTCCTAGGTCACCTTTGGTTTTCCCTGCCAACAAGAAGGTGAAGGGTGCTGTGGCCATCAGAGGTGGCTCTTCTCTGCCTGTGTGGGCTCCCAAGCCAGGCCTTTCTCCCAGTTCTCATGCCGCGGGATGTCCTCATGTTACTCCAGTTCAGCTCAAAATCTCAGGCTTTGGCCACCAGACTTGGCCACCCAAGGCATTGTGACAATTACAAAGACAAAAGAGACCAGAGTGTGGCTTGATAGAGTGTGTCCATGTATGTATGTATGTATGTATCCATATATGTTTGCTATACATGGGCTCAGTCCTCAGCACCACATAAAACTGGGTGGAGTAGTACTGATCAGCAGCAGAAGGTGGGGAGGGGGATCCTAGATTCAAGTCATCTTCAGCCACATAGCAAGTTCAAGGGCAGCCTGGGCTCCAGGAGACCTTGGGTTGACCTCTGGCCTGCTTGTTTGAACACTGCAGGAGCCATCCACCCTGTTTCTGTTTTGCTTGCTTGACTTTATTTTACTTAGTTTATTATTACTGTCATTGTGTGGGTGACATGTGTGTATGAGCATGGACATGGAAATCTCAGGTGACATGTGTATGAGTGTGGTCACAGGAATCTCAGACAGCTGACTAGTGTGAGCATGGACACAGGAATCTCAGGTAATGTGTGTGAGCGTGGACACAGGAATCACAGACAGGTAACATGCATGTGTGAGTATGCACGCAGGAATCACAGACAGGTAACATGCATGTGTGAGTATGAACGCAGGAATCACAGACAGGTAACATGCATGTGTGAGTATGAATGCAGGAATCACAGACACCTTTTTAGCATCAGTTCCCTTCTTCCACTTTGGATTCCAGGGATCAGACTCAGATCTTGAGGCTTTCACAGCAAGCCCCTTTATTTGCTGAGCCAGCTTGCCTGCCCCACCTTGTTTTCTTAGGAAGTTTTGCACTGGGACCAGCTAGGCTGCTTAGCCAGTGGCTCCCTTAGAGCTACCTGAGTCCACTTCCCCAGTGCTGGCATTAAAAGCATGTACCAATACACCAGGCTTTTTATGTAGGTTCTGGGGATCGAACTCAGAACCTCATAGTCAAAGGATAAAACTTCATAGACCAAGGTACATTTCCAGCCTCAAGCATTCAGTATGCCCCAAGGCTTATACAAAAAGGTAGACAGCTAGGGGTGGGTTGGGGTAGGGGGAGAGACAGGTCCACATGCCTTACAGGACAGTATAGGCTTCTACAGAGAGTCACAATTAGATTTCTTTAGGTTTTTATTGCTGTAATAAAACTCATGACCAAAGGTAACATGGAAAGGAAAGAGTTTATTTCAATATACTTCCAGGTAATAGTCTGTCCCCGAGAGAAGTCAGGGCAGGAACCTGAAGGCAAGAACTGAGGCAGAGAGCACGGAGGGGCACTGCTTACTGGCTTCCTCCCCAGGGCTTACTTAGCCTACTTTCTAATAGAACCCAGGAGCACCTGTCCAGGGATGGCCCTGCCCACAATGGATTAAGCCCCATTCTCATCAATCATCAGCCAAGAAAATGACTTCACAGACTTCACTATGGGCCGGTCTGAGGGAGGCATTTTCTCATTTGATTCCCTCTTCCCAGGTGAACCCTGGCTTGTATGAGGTATACAAAAAAAAAAAAAAAAAAAGGACAATGATATAGCATTTTGGCAGCCCTCATGTTACATCTTTAAAAGCTGGTAAGGACATTAGCCCTTAAAAATAAGGCCAGCAGCCTTGCAGGGAGCACAGAATGAAATGTGATACATTACAATACAGGAGAGCCTTGGGAACCTCGAGCCAGTCAGGCATGGCAGCTTGCCCCAGCACCTAGGAGGTAGCACAGACAGAGACAGAGTCCTGAGGGTTTCTGGACAGTCAGGGAGACAGCTTCAGGTTCAGTCTGCCTCCAAAAAGAGGGAGAAGAGTTCTGGAGAGGGCTGGGGCCATGGCTCAGAGGTGAAGAGCTCCTGCTCTTCTGGTGGACCAGGGTTCTATTCCCAGCTCCGACACGATGGAGCTCTACCACCATCTGCAACTCTAGTCCCAGGAAATCTGATGCCCGCTTCTAAACCTCTGTGGGCATCAGGCACAAACATGATGCACAGACTTGGATCCAGGCAAAATATATACATGAAATTCAATAATGATAAGATAGCAGAGGGAGGCTCTCAAAGTCAACTTCTGGTCTCCATATACATGCAAACAAGCAAATGCCTCCATGCACGCCCTCCATGAACACAGAAAAGTCACCCCTTCCCGGGCCTCACCCTGTGCTGAGGAACACTTCAGCCGATGGTTTGGGAGAAGAGGAAGGATTTGAGCACGTGACACCGAGGCCTGAGCAGTTCTCAGACTAGGTTATGCTGCGCCCCACCCCCCACCCCCCCCCACCCCCGTCGTCCTCCTCCTCAGAACCACCCCACCCCACCCCCACACCCCCAGGACCACTTAGTTTTCTTCTCCTTTGTTGCCAAGGAGCTAACTTGATCTTGTGAATGAAATCACTGATAAATTCAATTGGTGAGATAAAAGCAGCATTTTGATTACTCTGGCTTTCCTGGGGTCGGATGTGGCTTTCTGGTTAAGCCAGCGTGCTTGGGGGATTTCAGGGGTCAGACGTGCCTGCTCCGTCCATACAGGTCATCGCCTGTCTGCACTGACTTTAGACTCTTAGGGAGACGTGTTCCCCTGGGTTTTGGTGACAGTCAGAATGTGTGGGTCATGCGTGCCACGTCCTGCTGTGCTGGGACAAGAGCCTGTTTTCTGCTTATCTCCATCTCAGGGAAACGAGTGTGGATGCCTCTTTCATTAAAATCTCATGCCGCCGGACAGTGGTGGCGAGTGCCTTTAATCCCAGTACTTGGGACGCAGAGGCAGGTGGATTTCTGAGTTCAAGGCCAGCCTGGTCTACAAAGTGAGTTCCAGGACAGCCAGGGCTATACAGAGAAACCCTGTCTTGAAAAACCAAAAAAAAAAAAAAAAAATCATACCAAGCTGTGCACTGTGCATGATGTAATCCTAACACCCAGGAAGTAGAGGCAGGCAGATGTCAAAGCCAGCCTGGTCTGTACAGTGAGTCCAGGACAGCCAGGGCTGCACAGAGAAACCCTGTCTCCAAAAATACGCATGAGGTAGAGGAAGGTGCAGGAGAAGTTCAAGGTCATCCATCCTCCAGGTGCATATCAAGGCCTATCTGGAATACGTGAGATTCTGACTCAAAAAAGTGCCGAGCGTCATAAAAGAGTGTGAGGCTGGAGAGATGGCTTAGCAGTTAAGAGCACTTTCTGCTCTGCCTGGCTGGCTTTGATTCCCAGCACCTACCTGGTGCCTCACAGCTGTCTCTGACCTGCCTGGCTCCTGAGCTTACATGATATGCATGAACACACACACACACACACACACACACACACACACACACACACACACACACACAAATAAATAAATAAATAAATAAATAAATAAATAAATAAATAAATGTTTGTTTGTTCAGGTTTATTTATTTGGTTTTGTGAGGCAGGGTCTCACTATGCATCCTTGGCTGGCTCTGCTGGGTTACAGGGCATGTGCCACCCCACCCAGCCAGATAAATATTTTTAAATGATTTATGATAAGGTTAAGGAGCTAGCTCATTAGTAAAAGTGTTTCCTACCCTTGACATCTGGGTGTAAATTCTAGCCTAGCACAGCTGCAAACGCTGCAAACACTGCAAACGCTGGCGGTGTTGGCTTGTAGTCTTAGCCTTGGAGAAGGAGCAGAGAGAGGCAGAGTCCTGGAGTGTGCTGGCCGGTTAGCCTGACCTAATTGACAAGCCCCAGGTACCAGTAAGTACTCCTGTCTCAAAGCACAGGGTGAAAACCCTTCATGTCACCTCTGATGTCACTCCTGCTGCTGATTATACTGGGGAGTGACTGGGTGTCAACTGGCTTTAAGCTGGAAACAGAAGCCTGTGGGTGTCTGTCACCCTACAAGCCACTCCCACGGTGCGGGGCAGGGATCAGCGCATTCCCTTTGCCTGGTTTGCAATGGTGCTAATCCTACACAGTCATTCTTTATGTCTAACTCATAGTTTTCACTCACAAACCCTGTGAACCCAGAAACTAGGTGTTTGGGCTTCTCCCAGCAAGCGCATTAATTCCGGGAGAAGTGGGTTTGCTATAATTTTTAGTACACAGAGCTTATTTTACTGTGTATGTGTGTGAGACGGACAGACTGGCAGACAGACTGAATGACTGACTGACTATGATGGCTCACATGTTTGTGTGCATGTATGTGCCCTCATCACAGGACACTGGGATTCCGTGTCTGATCTTTATGCTCTCTTTCACTTCTTGGCTCTCAGGTGAGTCATTTTGCTCGACCTTTCATGCCTTTTTAAATTTCGTGTGTATGAGTGTTTGTGCACACCACATGCATGCAGGACCCACAGAGGCCAGAAGAAGACATCAGATCCCTTGGAGTTACAGGCAGTTGTGAGCTACCGTGTGGGTGCTGGGAACAAAACCTAGATCCGCTCTAAGAACAGAGGTACTCTTAACTGGTGAGCCACATTCCAGCCCTGTCCTCTTCATATTGGGAAGTAGGTGGGGTTAGAGACAGAGCCCTGGCTATTCTTTTTTTTTTTTTTTTTTTTTTTTAGTTTTTCGAGACAGGGTTTCTCTGTATAGCCCTTGGCTGTCCTGGAACTCACTTTGTAGACCAGGCTGGCTTCGAACTCAGAAATCCACCTGCCTCTGCCTCTGCCTCCCGAGTGCTGGGATTAAAGGCTTGCGCCACCACGCCCAGCGAGCCCTGGCTATTCTTGAATTCACTCTGAACTCACTCTGTAGGCCAGGCTGGCCTTGAATGCACAGAAATCCACCTGCCTTTCTCTGCCTCTCCAATGCTGAGATTAAAGATTAAATCCACATTTGGATTTCTTCCTCTTTTAAAGTTTGATGAGAGAGAGAGAGTTAGAGAGAGAGAGAGAGTTAGAGAGAGAGTTAGAGAGAAAGAGAGGGGGGTACTTTTGCAACCTGCCTATGGATTTGAAAGCATCCAGACCTGTTCTTTCCCTGCGCTGAATGCCTTGGGTATTTGTCAGGGAATAGAAAGTTACCCTAGAATGCTTCCTAAAATACAGGGAGACCACAGAGCTGCTTCGTTTATTACACTAAGACTGGGTAAATGGAATTCACACCATCTGCAGATAGCCATGGGGTTCGAGCAAGAAGAAAAGTTAATTCCCTTTGCTTATTTCAGGGGATGTGCTTATAGTCCTATCTCTAAGCATGCTCCTTGACATTTTACCTTATAAAATCAAGATTTCAGCCTCACAGCACGGTGTGGACCAGTTATCAGTGAGAGCATTTTAACCTTGAGGACAGACCCCCCACGTTTTCTGATTTGAGTGCTCCGAGCACCCATATTTCCTTTAGTGTAGTCTATTACCTCGCTGTTTTTGTGGGGTTTTTTTGTTTTTGTTTTTGGGTTTTTTTTGGTTTTTCGAGACAGGGTTTCTCTGTATAGCCCTGGCTGTCCTGGAGCTCACTTGGTAGACCAGGCTGGCCTCGAACTCAGAAATCCGCCTGCCTCTGCCTCCCAAGTGCTGGGATTACAGGCGTGCGCCACCACGCCCAGCTTGTTTTTGTGTTTTTTAAACAGGGCCTCACTATGCTACCCTGGCTGTTCTGGAACATGCTTGGTAGACCAGGCTGATCTTGAACTTAAAAATCTACCTGCCTCTGCCTCCTGAGTGCTGGAACTAAAGGGATGTGCCACCATGCTCAACCTATATTCACTTTTAAAGGGACGTCTGACTATCTTAAAACAGTATTGAGGGCTGGGTATGGTGGCACATCCTTTTAATCCCAGCACTTGGAAGGCAGAGGCAGGGCGTTTTCTGCTTTCTGGGCCAGCCTGGTCTGTTGAGACCCTGTCTCAAACAAAGCAAAAGACAGTATTGAAAGTTTAGCTCGAGGGTCTGGAGAGATGGCTCAGAGGTTAAGTGCACCGGCTGCTCTTCCAGAGGACCCAGGTTCAATTCCCAGCAACCACGTGGCAGCTCACAACTATAACTCTAGTTCCAGGAGATCTGATTCCCTCACACAGACAGACATGCAGGCAAAACACCAATGTGCATGAAGTAAAAATAAATTTAAAAAATAAATAAAGAAAGCTTCACTGTAAATTCTAGGAAGATTGACTTTGTCCGGGTACGTTAAGGCAGACATACACTCACTGAGAAGTAGGTCAGGCACTAACAGGAACTTCCACATTGCTGTCACCTCTGTGTTAATAGCAGAAGGTAGAAGTGTGGGCTGGGGTCAAGATGGTCAGAGATAGTCAGCTTCTGCCATGGACTGTAGAAGCAGGGACTGCCATGGGACACCCCCAAGCCCCTGCAGTCACCTCATTAGCATAAACCTTTCGGTTTACCAAGAATAATTTACCGTGAATAATTTCAGCATATATTTTTCTTTTGGGTCTTTGGTGGCAGGGTTTCACACTGTAGCCGACTAGCCAAATGTGCCAAGCAAGAGTCCTTTACTAAGCTATATTCTCAACTCTTTCAGCATAAATTTTATTTATTTTTAAATGCATTTAGTTGCTTAGTTCAGTTTTTCAAGACAGTGTTTCTCTCTCTTCTTTTTTTTTTTCAAGACAGGGTTTCTCTGTATAGCCCTGGCTGTCCTGGAACTCACTTTGTAGACCAGGCTGGCCTCGAACTCAGAAATCTGCCTGCCTCTGCCTCCCGAGTGCTGGGATTAAAGGCGTGCACCACCACACCCGGCGACAGCACTATTATTAACAACTCAAGTACCCATTTTCAGTAGCAAAGGAGTAAGTAGCCATCCGCATATTTTCCTAGGGAATGTAGTGTCGTGGTAGCATGCACAGGCCCCACTTTAATCCCTAACACTGAAGAAAAGGTGGGGAGCAGGGAACAATGTATTAATAGTCAGGCACGCTGGCACATGCTCGTAGTCCCAGCATACAAGAGTCCAAAATAGAAGAATTATGAATTTAAGGTTATCCTGGGCTAACATAAATAAAATAAAATAAAATAAAATAAAATAAAACAAAACTGTCCCCAAAACTAATTGATATATTCGTACCATTGGATGCCATATGATGTTTAAAACAATAATGCATATATACATATATGCATATGTACATATATACAAATATGCATATTTGTGTATGTATGTGTGTGAGTGTATGTGGTATGTGCATGTGTGCTATGCTCCTGTATACAGGGGAGGAGGTCAGAGGAATCAAGGTGTCCTGCTCTGGCTCTCCACCTTACCCCCTTGAGACAGGCTCTTTCTGAACCTGGAGCTGGGCTGGAGACCAGTAAGCTCCAGTGGTCCTCTGTCTCAGTCTCCCACCACACTGGCATTACAGGCATGGGAAAGACGGCACCTAGATCCTTTATGTGGTTGCTGGAGATTTGAACTTGGGTCCTCATGCTTGCCCTGGCATGGCTCTTACCCACTGGGCCATCTTCCCAGCCTATTTATGTACACTTGCACGTAGGTAAAAATTAGTCAAAACTAATTCAGGGCAACTGAAATCAGGAGCTGGTCTTAAGACCATGAAAACAGGATTCTGGCAGAGATGGGGCTGATAAAGCCCAGGTGAAACTATTATGGTTTATGCCTTTTAGGACGGAGAGAGATAACAAATCCCGAGTAAAAACAAGAGTTAAAGTAGTTCTGAGAACCTCGAAACTGCCACCCTTTTCTAAATGACTTAGTCCAACAGACAGACAGTTCTGAGTCGCTGACCTCCTTCTGTGAGCACTGAATGCTTTTAGAGCTTTTGTTTCAGTGGTTAGTGGTGCCCACACTGAACCAGCCCATCTCCACTCCACTCCTTGCACCAGGCACTGGGCTGACCACCAAAATGTGCTGTGCCCCCTAGGCACATAATTCATAACGATCTCCTACCATCGCCTCCCAAGGGCTGAAATTACATCACCCACCCCACACACCCTTGCTTCCATCTTGGGTTGCTTTGGAGACCATTCTCAGACTACATGGACTCTGTGTGTTGCCATCGACCCTGGGCTGGGAATACTTAAATGGAGACCTGCCTGAGGTCAGACTGCTAGCAGCAGGCAAGAATGAGATGGGAAACCAGGGAAGAAATCCAGGTGGACTGGAATAAAGCCAAGGGAGGTTTTATTATCCCTGCAGTCTCAGCACTTCGGAGGCAGAGGCAGGAGGATTATCTGGACTAGATAGTTCAGGCTAGTCTTTGCTATACAGAAAAACTGCAAATATTAATTAATAGTTCATTTCAAAATGAGCAGGACGGATCACCACGAGTTCCACTCTCCTTCCTTCTCTCCATTCTTGTCCCCTCTGCCCTCACTCTCTATTCCTTCCCTCCTCTTCCAGATCTTCTGTTTACCTCTGGCATGTGTGACCCCACCCCACCCCCAACATCCCCAGCAGACTGTTCTGTCTGTTCTGCTGCCTGGCCCCTCGAATCCTGAGTACGGCTGTTCCGGAAGCAGCTTCCGTGCTCACAGGAGTCACCCCCACAGCTTGTAAGACTGATCTTGTCTTCCAAGCCATTCTCCCCACACCCCTCAGAGGAAAGCTTCAAGAACCACCCGCCTAACAATCATGTAGACACTCTCCTGAGTAGGCCTCTGCTCCCATCCCCCTCTGACCCCACTCCTGTGGCTTATGCCCACTATATTGCCCAGGCTGCCTTCAAACTCAGACCGATCCTCCTACCGTAGCCTCTTGCGTGCTGAGGTTGTAGCACCTGCTGCACACACCCTTGCATTCTTCCCGGGTTGTTTGGGGAACAGTTCTTAGACTATGTGCACATCAGACGGCATGACTGAGTCCTGCCTCTGTGGGGCAAAGAGCAAGGAAGACTCTCCTGCTGGAGGGTGTGGGCAGCCATAGCAGAGAGGGCTGGGGTACAGACAGGCAGTTCCTGGGAGTCAGGGTGGATCTCAGAATGTGGTGAGGTGTGGCCCAAGACTGAAGTCTGTAGCTCCTGGAATCTGAGGCTCCAAATTCGTTTCTCCTGCAACAGGGATTGGTATTTAGAAGAAGCTCTACTGCCTAACAGGTTGACAGATCCTGGGATGCTGGGAGATCCTGGGGTGCTGGGAGATACAGGGATGGAGGGAGATACTAGGATGCTGGGAGATACAGGGAAGCTGGGAGATACAGGGATGCAGGGAGATACTGGGATGCTGGGAGATACTGGGATGCAGGGAGATACAGGAATGCAGGGAGATACTGGGATGCTGGGAGATACTGGGATGCAGGGAGATACAGGAATGCAGGGAGATACAGGGGTGCAGGGAGATACAGGGGTGCAGGGAGATACTAGGATGCTGGGAAATACAGGGATGCTGGGAGATACTGGGATGCTGGGATGCTAGACTCTATGGGGCATCTCTCACTCACCTCTCTGATACTAGTGATCCTCAGCTGACAATCTCTCTCTTCCTCCCCTTCCCCCCCAGGGTCAAGTATGGATCAATGGCTTTAACCTCGGCCGATACTGGCCCACAATGGGCCCACAAATGACCTTGTTCGTGCCAAGGAACATCCTGACCACTTCAGCGCCAAACAATATCACAGTGTTGGAGCTGGAGTTTGCGCCCTGCAGCCAGGGGACCCCAGAGCTGTGTACAGTAGAGTTTGTTGACACTCCGGTCATTTCCTGACCCGACCTGACCATTGGTGGCCATTTTCCAGGCCATGCTGGTCAAGACTCTTGGCTGAGCCTCTGAGACTGAGCCTCGGGGAGCACAACCCTACTCTGGTTACATGGATCACCTTTGTCATGCTAGAATGAAAGCTACATTTCTGGAATGTGTGTACCCTGCTGGTGACTTTGCAGCACTGCCTTGCCTGACCTCCCACGCTTGTGGCCACCCGGAAGGCTGAAGGGAATGGACACCACAGGAAGACACAGCTGGTGTGCAAGAGTTGGAACAAAACTTGAATAATGTCCTTTATCCTGATTTAAAATAATCACGTCGTCTTTCAACTGAATAAAATTGGTACGCAAGTTGTGGGGGTCCTGTCATTAATAAAATATATCAGGCAGGTATTAAACTCCAAGGTCTGACTTAAATCTCAACTAGACTTGAGTGGGCTGACTGAAGCTATTTTCACCAGCTTGAGGTTCAAAGTAGGAAAAAAAAGAGAGCTGGTTTGGGCGAGAAGAGGGCTTTGTTTTTTATCCTGATTTGACTCTGAATCTCTCTGATATCTGCTTGGTGAGAGATCTCCAGTTACAAACCATCTAAATGATTAACGGTTGCTCAAAGTAAGTAGTATGGAGTGTGTGTCTGTGTGTGTGTGTGTGTGTGCAGGTCAGAGGCCCATCTTGGGTATCATTTCTCAGAATGTCTTAGTGTCTAGGCACATACAGGATGTATAAAATGTAATTCTGCTTATGTTTGAGACCCTGTCCCCAAAAATAAAGTGTTAACGTGGGGCTGGGCTGTAGCTAATTTTGATAAAACACGTTTGCCATGCAAGAAGCACTGGGTTCTCTCCCTAGCAGTGCACAAAACCAGGCACGATAGTACATGTTGTGGTTATAAAAAGATAAAGAGCCGGGCATGGTGGCGCACGCCTTTAATCCCAGCACTTGGGAAGCAGAGGCAGGCAGATTTCTGAGTTCGAGGCCAGCCTGGTCTACAAAGTGAGTTCCAGGACAGCCAGGGCTACACAGAAAAACCCTGTCTCAAAAAAAAAAGAAAAGAAAGAAAAAGATAAAGGGATCTAAGAACATGTTCAATGGGGGTGTGGTGAGGTGGGTGGGTGGGTGCCTCGGTGGGCCCATGCCAAAGCATGCCCTCCCCCTAAGGGACCAGCCACACACACACAATGGTATAGTATAGAATAGAGTTTATTTGGGGGGGATGATGAGATGGCTCAGCGGGTAAGAGCACCCGACTGCTCTTCCGAAGGTGGTAAGTTCAAATCCCAGCAACCACATGGTGGCTCACAACCATCTGTAACGAGATCTGGCTCCCTCTTCTGGAGTGTCTGAGGACAGCTACAGTGTACTTACATATAATAAAATAAAATAATCTTTTATTTAAAAAAAGAGTTTATTTGGGGCATGGGGAGGGGAGCTAAGATGGTAGTAGAGGCAGAGGAAGGCAGAGAAAGGGAGAGAAGTAGAGGCTGGCCATGACCATGTGGGGGGGGGGAAGGGGATGGGCAGAGAAGGGGAACAAGGGCACAAGAGAGCAAAAGTAAGACAGGGGAGGGGGCAGCACCCCCTTATAGTGGGCCCGGCCTACCTGGCTGTTGCTAGGTAACTGTGGGGTGGACTTTAGATAGAAAGCTAACAGTACACGCGAGCGCGCGCACGCGCACACACACACACACACACACACACACACACACACACATGTAATAGCATTCAAGAAGTGCAAGGAGAATGCTGAAGTCCAAGTTTATCCTCAGCTACACAGTGGGGTCCAGTCCTCAGGTTATATGTAACCCTGTCTCAAAAAAAAATTAATATGATTGCATCTGAGTGGTAAACATTTGGGTACATTGGCCACATTTCCTGACCTATACTTTAAATTCAGAGGGAGGGAACAAGTGTGCGCACACACTAGAAGTTTTCAGCCCCTTTCCCATCTCCCTCTCCCATGGGAGCACTGGGGTTACACCCATGCACACTATTGTATTAAGCTTTTACGTGACTACCAGAGGTCCAAGCTCAAGTCCTCGTGCTTGCTTGGGAAGAACCCTCATCCACCGAGCCACCTCCACAGCTGGCTTTTGTTTCAGTGTTTATGTATATGAGCACTGTATTTACATGTCTGCCTGTATGATGAAAGAGGGCATCAGATCCCAATATGGTTGTGAGCCACCATGTGGGGGCTGGGAATTGAACTCGGGACCTCTGGAAGAGCAGCCGGTGCTCTTAACCCCGAGCCAACTCTCCAGTCCTGTTTTGTTTTTTTGAAACAGGGTTCCAAAGCTGCCCTTGAGCAGCTGTCATGTAGCCAAGGATAGCCTTTAACTTCTGATCTTTTTTTTTTTTTTTTAATGGTTTTTTGAGACAGTGTTTCTCTGTACAGCCTTGGCTGTCCTGGAACTCACTCTGTAGACCAGGCTAGCCTCGAACTCAGAAATTCGCCCGCCTCTGCCTCCCGAGTGCTGGGATTAAAGGCGTGCGCCACCACGCCCGGCAATTTCTGATCCTTCTTACAAACATGCACCACTATGCCATTTTTAGACTTTGATGGGATGGGAACACAGGGCTTTGGGCATGTTAGACATTCAATGGACAGAGCTACACCCCCAGACCTTTAAAAAAAACTGCTAATAGTACTCAGTTGCAATCCTTTTGTATGTCTGTCTATTTCACAAGACCCATAGAACTCTGAATTGAGTCCTGCTCATCTTTGGTCCAGCCCCATCAGCAAAGTACAGGGCTTGATCATCCTAGGGTCACCTGGCCTGTATTTAATATCAAGGGCTCCTTGGTCCATTTCAGCTTGTCTTGGCCCCTGGTGAACCCACCAGAAGGAAGTAGGAGGGACAGAGACCTTGAGCACAGGCTAGGAACGTGCCCTGTGAGCCCCACACCAGCCTGTGCACGGTGTGTGTGAGAAGCTTGCTCTCTGCTTCTTATCTGTTGGTGAGATCTTTTTTTTTTTTTTAGATTTATTTATTATATGTAAGTACACTGTAACTGTTTTCAGACACACCAGAAGAGAGCACCAGATCTCATTGTGGATGGTTGTGAACCACCATGTGGTTGCTGGAATTTGAACTCAGGATTTTCAGAAGAGCAGTCAGTGCTCTTAACCGCCGAGCCATCTCTCCAGCCCTAAAGATTTGTTTATTTTTTATGTGAGTACACTGTCACTGTCTTCAGACATACCAGAAGAGGGCATCAGATAGTTGTGAGCCACCATGTAGTTGCTGGGAATTGAACTCAGGACTTCTGGAAGAGCAGTCAGTGCTCTTAACTGCTGAGCCATCTCTCCAGCTCAGCTCGAGATCTTTCACTCAGAGCTCTGAGGGTTCACTCAGGTGCCATCCAACCTTGCACTTCCTTTCTGCTTTGAATTTTACTAAGCAAAGAGACTTTGTGTCTGGAGGTTTTCTTATGCCTGTCCTGTCCCCTTTCCCATGGACTCTGGAATCATCAACTGTTGGAAGAAATAAAAGCTGAAGGGCTTGTATCTTACTCTGGAGCCCATGTGATGGCGCACGCTTCTAATCCCAGCACTTGGGAAGCGAAGGCAGGAGGATCAGTTCAGGGTCATCCTTGGCTACATAGACAGTTCAAGGCCACCCTGGGCTACATCATGATCTCTTGTCTCCGAAATGAATAAACTGTGTGTGGGTGGCTCGTACCTGTGATCCCAGCACTGGGAAGGCCAAAGCAAGAAGGTTCCCACCACTTCAAATGATGTTCAGTTCCTGTATTTGTGGTACCTGGTAGAGCACATCTAGCTCATAGTAGGTCCTTAGCCAATGACTACTGGCTGGGTAAGTGCCTGCAAGCCTGCATGCCTGTATACACACTGAGAGCATAGGGTCCCTATGACACCACCAGTCTCTCAGGTATGTCTGAGCCACCCAGTTTTTATTTATTCATTTCATCTTCTTGAAAGATCCAACATTTCTTTAAAAAAAAAACAAACATTTTGTTTTAAAAACCTTCCCACAGAGGGCTGGCTTTCCTGCTGTTTCTTCTGACACTCTGTCTTCTTCCAAACAAATTCAGGTCATGAAAGACAGGGCCATCCTACACAGTCTTGTAAAGTATCATGACTCAAATGTGGAGCAGTGTGTCTTGAGTTCCACACACCGTCAACCACACTGGGCCTCGTTAACCTGTAAGCGTACAGAAAAGTCTTGAACTTGTAGCGTCCACCCTGGGCCTGTACAAATGCACTACACTCAACAGGATGCAGCAGTTTTGTTCCCTCTTTCTCTGTGGTGTGTGTGTGTGTGTGTGTGACAGTGTTTCACAGCAGTTTTGTTCCCTCTTTCTCTGTGGTGTGTGTGTGTGTGTGTGTGTGTGTGTGTGTGTGAGAGAGAGAGAGAGAGAGAGAGAAAGAGAGATAGAGAGAGAGAGAGAGAGAGACAGTGTTTCATGTAGCCCAGGCTGGCCTTAAACTCACTATGAAGCCAAGGATGCCCTTAAACTTTTGGTTCTGTGTCTACCCTGGGCCATCATGTATCATATGTCCAACACTAGGAATCCCAGGGTCTCATGTGTGCCGGGCAAGTGCTCTAGCTACAAGCTCCATTCCCAGCCCGATACCTCAGTCTTTACATGTCCTCCCTCCCTTTGCCTTCTTTGTCCACTCTGACCTCCACATCTCTGGTCACTTTCAAACTAAGCATGTCCCATCTGTGTTCCTGAAATATCTGGCCTTTCAAGGTCCAGGGCCTTAGGCTATGGGGCTTTAGGATGCAAGAGGCTTCTGGAGTCGGAAGGGAGCAGCAGCCAGGGTATGGTGGCTCACACTTACAATCCTAGCAGTGTGGAGACAGGCAGGCAGATCTGTAGAGCCCACAGAGAACCTACTCAGGAAGTTCCAGCCTAGTCACACACACACACACACACACACACACACACACCTGTCTCAAAGAACAAAGGCACAGTGAGGTGACTCAGCAGACAGAGACACTTGCCACCAGGCCTGACAATCTGAGTTTGTCCTCTGGGACCCACAAGGTAGAAGAGAATTAACTCTAGCAAGTTGTCCTCTGAGCTCACATGTGTGCTGTGCTGTGGTCCAGACACACACACAACACACACACACACAATTTATTTTAAATTATGTGTATGTCCATGTGTATGTGCAGGTGACCGCAGGTGCCCAAAGAAGCCAGATGAGGACATCAGATCTCCTAGAAATGGAGTCACAGGCAGTTGATCTCCTAGAAATGGAGTCACAGGCAGTTGTGAGCCCCTCTGCTTTCTGGTTGTGGAAATTAAACTTGAATCCTAAGGCTTATCTCCAGCCCTACTGAAAAATATTTTCTATTTGAGGACATTCAAGGCTACACAAAGAAACCCTGTCTCCAACAACAACAAAATGTTAAAGAGAGACAGCTGACCTAAGGAACACAGGAGGCTCCAGTCTCCACACACATTGGCACATACACACATCTTCACCACATACACACGTGCCTGTGCACATGAACACACATACACAGAAATACACACATCAGAGGTTGATGGCAGTCACTAGCGGTCTGAGCCATCTCATCCTCCGTGGTAAAACTCTTCAGGTGGAAGAACCCAGCATAGAGGTTTAGGGTCTGAGTCACCACCCTCAGTGCCAAGCTTGAAGAGGAAAGACACCCCAGAGTTCCCCTCATGTTGCAGGCTCAGGGGTAGTCAGTATGCATTGACTTGGTGTATGAACTGGGCCACCTTCAAGTTCAAGTGGACTGGACACAGAATGGAGAGAGGAGGCAGGCTTCCCACGCCACCCAGAGCACAGTAACGAGAAGGCCTTGAGTAGCCAGCCCATGACATCTTCTGAAGCCACAGATTAGACCAGGAGAAATCTAAGCATTTCCCACGTCCCAAGACTGCAGAAGATCTGAGTACAAAGTGGCCCTGTGGCCTGGGGAGATGGCTCGGCTGGTAAAGTGTTTGTCATGCAAGCAAGAAGATCTACATTTCAACCCCAGCTCCCACACAGAAAAGCCAGGCCTGGTAGTCTGCACCTTAACCCTAGTCACAGGGAGATGGCTCTCCAGCCAAGCAGCCTAGCCTGCTTGATGACTTCCAGGTCAGTGAGAGAGACCCCGTCTCAAATGTATGGACCCAGCCGGCAGTAGTGGCGCACGCCTTTAATCCCAGCACTTGGGAGGCAGAGGCAGGCGGATTTCTGAGTTTGGGGCCAACCTGGTCTACAGAGTGAGTTCCAGGACAGCCAGGGCTATACAGAGAAACCCTGTCTCAAAAAACCAAAAAAACAAAAAAAAAAATGTATGGACCCCTAGGTGGTCCCCCATTGTCCACAGCTGTATACACACACACACACACACACACACACACACACACACACAAACACAGGCATACACCCAAATTAGCCCTGAGGAAAGCCAGCATTGAGAGTGGACCCATTCCACAACTGAGCAATATCAACAGATAACAAGGCCAGGCAGTGGTGGTGCATGCCTTTAATCCCAGCACTTGGGAGGCAGAGGCAGGTGGATTTCTGAGTTTGAGGCCAGCCTGGTCTACAGAGTGAGTACCAGGACAGTCAGAGCTATACAAAGAAACCCTGTCTCAAAAAAACAAACAACAAAAATAAAAAGAACAAAAAAGAACAAATGTCAAAGCCACTCTTCCAAAACTGCAGTGTCTGCAGGCCCAGGGGCAGTGGGTGAGAAACTGTGAAGCCGCCTTCGGAAGGACTCTAGGTGGGAAGTTTACCACTGACACCCGCACATCTCTCCTAACACCTTTGGGTGGGAACTACGCTCCTGCTGTAACAGATGTTCTCTGGTCTTCTGCTTGTTCTTTTTGTTTGGTTGGTTTTGGTTTTTCTATCTTTTGTTTCCTGAGACAGGGTTTCTCTGTGTAGCCCTGGCTGTCCTGGAACTCACTCTGTAGACCAGGCTGGCTTCGAACTCAAGAGATCTGCCTCCTGAGTGCTGGGATCAAAGGCATGCTCCACAACTGCCCAGCCTTCTGCTTGCTCTTCACAGGGGTCTTTCTTAGCCTAAGTCAGCCTACCTCCATAAAGGCATTTCCCACACTGTTCTATTTAAGTGAACCCATGTTTTAATTGCCGCTCTTGTCTGCTGCTGTATAATTACGCTTCTCCCTTGGGCTGCGAGTTTGGGGTTGGATGTTTCTTTTGCACACATGACCTCCTATGCTTTGTTTAATAAGATCTCTTTCCTTCTCCTCCTCTTTCTCATCCCCTCCACAGCAATTTCTAGGAGGCCCCTGGATTGGACGTTCTTAGAGTCGAAGATGGTTAATTTGCCTGAATGTAGAGTCACCATGGAAACATAGCTCTGGGTATGTCTCTATAGGGTGTTTTTAGAGAGGTTTACCTGAGGAAGGAAGACCTCCCACCCCAAGTGTGGGCTGTACCACTCCATGGGCCGCAGTCCGCGAAGGAACATAAAGGGTTCAGCTTTCCTCGGTTTCCCTGACTGCAGATACGCTGTGACCAGCTGCCGCCTGCTCCCGCTTCGGTGACCTCTCTACCCTTGAACTGGGAACCAGTATAAACCCTCCTGCGTAGGTCAAGCATCTTACACAACAAGGAGAGACGCAAACGCAGTCCTACCAGAAACCTTTACTGTGGGTGCATGCTTCCTAGCTCCTCCTGTCCTCACAGCTACTATTGGAATGCCTGAGGCAGGAGGATGGCGTCAAGTTCAACACCAGACTAAGGGCAAGGTCAGTCTGGGTTGTTTGCATAAGTGAGAATCTGTCTAAAAAATCAACCAGTGGGGGGGGGGTGAGATGGTTCAGCGGGTAAGAGCACCCGACTGCTCTTCCAAAGGTGATAAGTTCAAATCCCAGCATCCACATGGTGGCTCACAACCATCCGTAACGAGATCTGGCGCCCTCTTCTGGAGTGTCTGAGGACAGCTACAGTGTACTTACATATAATAAAAAAAATTTAAAAAAAATCAACCGGGACTGATGAGACGGCTCAGCAGGTGAAGGGGCTTGTGCAGAGCCCAGTGGATGGATGACCTCAGTTCAAGCCCCAATTCCCACGTGGTGAAAGGAGAGAACCAGCCGCTTTAAGTTGTCCTCTAACTTCTACACATGCTCTGCGACAGATGTGTCCCACAAAAACAAACAAAACCATAAATAAATAAATACATAAAAAGTTAAATATTTTTAATTAAATTTTTTAAATTAAAGAACCAACAGCCAACAGCCGAGCAAGGTGAAGCACACCTTTAATCCCAGCGCTCAGGAGGCAAATGCAGGAGGATCTCTGAGTTGAGGGCAGCCGGGGCTACAGAGTTAAATTCCAGCAGCCGGGGCTACATAGAGAGACATTAGTTCAAATAAAACAACCCCGGGGACTCCCTGCAAGGAGGCTCTGCTGAGGGGGCCCTGAAAGGTCAGACCTTTGCACGCAGGTGGGACCTGCTGTCCAGAACCCGTTACAGAGGAGATCCTGGCTCTGTGTCTTCCCCTTCCCGTGTTCCGTTTCTCTCTTCCTCCCGGTCTCCAAGGAACGGCTCAGAAAGACTGTGCACTCGTTACTTTTCTCTTGCTGACCAAGCACCTGACGAGGCACAGCTTGGGGATGGAATTGAGCTCAGAGGCAGCAGCTTTCTGGCCTGGCATGCACAAGTCCTTAGGTTTGCTCTCCAGAACTGCAAAGAAACTCAACAGCAAGGAAAAGCAACTCGATGTATGAAGAATTCACTTTGGGTCATGCTTTAAAGGGCTAGAGCCCATCTTGGCAGGAGAGACATGGCAGGGCATGGTTGACTATGGCCAGAACCTCGGCTCCTCACCTCTTAGTGACACAAGATGCAGAGAGATCTGAGTGGGCTGGGTAGTCACCCCACTCCATTGGTCCACTTGCTCAAAGCAGACTCCACCTCCTATGGACTCCATGACATAGCCTGAAACAGTGGCCCCACAGTGGGATCTGCCTTTAATCTCAACACCCAGAAGCTGTATAGTGAGACCCTGTCTGCAAGCAAAAGAAAAACACCTCCACCCACAGCTTCTCAGACAGCACCACCAGGGAGCAAGTGTCTAAACACACGGACCTATGGGAAGCATTTCGTATTCAGACCCAAACACACGGGAACTCCTGTCTAGGGTCTGCGTCTAGAAACACAACTTGAGTCCCTCAGCCTGCAGCCTGCAGACTGCCTGCTTTGCAGGTCTGGCTTGGTTCTAGGTGTGAGTTTGTGTTCATCTCCCATTCTCACAAGGCCCACATCTCACATACATGCTCTTCAGAAGTGGAAAGGCCGTGCATGGATCTGCCTAAGACTCTAACTTCAAGGTCCCTCCTATTATGTGGAACCCCAGGTTCTGAAGTGGCGCTACTTCCTGCTTCCCGCTTCAGGAAGCTCTGCTAACATATTTGCTTAGATTTCTTCTTTTTGAAATGATGTTTACTTTTGTTGATATGCAGTATCCATGCCAAAGCATGCACATTTGTCTTTGTTTTACATTTTTACTTCTTTTGTTTTTTTGTTTTTTCGAGACAGGGTTTCTCTGTCTAGCTCTGGCTGTCCTGGAACTCACTCTGTAGACCAGGATGGCCTCGAACTCAGAAATCCATCTGCCTCTGCCTCCCAAGTGCTGGGATTAAAGGCATGCGCCACACATTTTTACTTCTTTTTTTTTTTTTCCTCGTTCTGGTCAACCCTGCTCGCTCTGGTCTGGCTCGCTTCGCTCCGGTCGGCCTCATTTTTACTTCTTAATGCTCTCTTCTCTCTCTCTCTCTCTTTCTGTGTGTGTGTGTGTGTGTCTCTGTGTGTGAACCTATGTGCCACAGTGCCCACATGGAGGTCAGAGGACAACTCTTCTCCCACGTGGGTACCAAGGCTTGAACACAGGTCTTTAGGCTTGGCAGCAAGCGCCTTTACCCACTGAGCCACCCCCCAGCCTTGGTTCTTTTGTGGTTTTTTTTTTTTTTTTTTAAGATTTATTTTATTTTATTATATGTAAGTACACTGTAGCTGTCCTCAGACACTCCAGAAGAGGGAGCCAGATCTCCTTACGGATGGTTGTGAGCCACCATGTGGTTGCTGGGATTTGAATTTATCACCTTCGGAAGAGCAGTCGGGTGCTCTTACCTGCTGAGCCATCTCACCAGCCCCCTTGTGTTGTTTTAATGTGGGGTTTCATATTCCTGAGGCTGACCTCAAATAAATTATATATAGATGAGATGACCTTGAACTCCTGATCCTCCTGCCTCTACCTCCTAACTAATGGGATTACAGATGTATCCCAGCTTATGAGTTTAGAGGTGTGTGCGTCTATCTGAACTCAAACATGCATATTTTGAGCATGTGATATATAAGAATGTTGAGATGTGTGCACCCAGGCCTCCAAGGCGCAGTGAAATACAGCAAAATTCTATCAAGCACAGTTAACAAAAGTTTTTTCCATAGATTAGCTTTTCCTTTTTGATGATTTCATGTGGACATACAATATTTGATTATACACAGCTCTGTTCCATCTCCTTTTGTGTCTTTAAGCTGTGTGAGGCTGCAGCTTCAGGAGGGGGGTTTGTCTACAGACATAAGGTCCTTACTCCAAAAAATAAAATAAAAGTTTGGGCCTGCAGGGCAGTGGTGGCGCACGCCTTTAATCCCAGCATTCGGGAGGCAGAGGAAGGCGGATTTCTGAGTTCGAGGCCAGCCTGGTCTACAGAGTGAGTTCCAGGACAGCCAGGGCTACACAGAGAAACCTTGTCTCGAAAAAAATCAAAAAAAAAAGAAAGAAAAAAGAAAACCCAACAACAACAAAAACAAAACAAACAAAAAAAACCTGGGCCTTCTTAGTCAGGCACAGTGGATGTGACCTGTAGTCTCAGCATTTGGGAGGCTGGGGTAGCAGGTTCGTGAGTTCAAGGCTAGCCTTATCCATCAGTGAGACCCTGTCTCAACAAATAAGAAACAGGAATTTACGGCTTTTAAGTTTATTCTTCTTGGTGTTACTTTACAGTTTCCAGGAGGTGAAACTGCAGAGTCCGCTCTCACACTTCTGTTCCTATCAAGTCTCAATGAGGTGGTTTTTTTGTTTGTTTGTTTTTTCCCTAAATCCACCTGCTGCTTCTAGAACAATCTGGTCAGTCTTTAAACCTGGGCACATAAAGTTTTATTAGAAACAAAAGTGGGAAATTTCAGAGATAAGAATCAGAGACTCTGTGCACTTAAACAGAAACTGGGCTTTCTAGAGCAGAGAGGCCTTAGGCAAACAGAAGGAGCTCAGTCACGCAATAAAAACTAACTGGGCCGGGCGTGGTGGCGCATGCCTTTAATCCCAGCACTCGGGAGGCAGAGGCAGGCAGGTTTCTGAGTTCGAGGCCAGCCTGGTCTACAAAGTGAGTGCCAGGACAGCCAGGGCTATACAGAGAAACCCTGTCTCAAAAAAACAAAACAAAACAAAACAAAACAAAAAAACAAAACTAACCAAGTGTTTATACATTCCACTCTGCCTGGACACAGGGGCTACTGTTGGTGCAGTCAGTTCATGTTTAGAATGTTGTTCCCCTGAACCTCAATTTATTTATTTGTTTGTTTGTTTGTTTGGTTGGTTTCTATCATCTTATGTAGCCCAGGCTGTCCTTGAACTCGATCTGTTGGTGCCTATGACCTTGAACTCCTGGGCTAGTGAGATGGCTCAGTTGGTAACTGTGCGCTGCCTAACCTAGTGACCCGAATCCCACTTTTGCAACATGAAGGAAGCAGAGAACTGACTCCTGCTCGTTGTCTTCTAAATACCACATATGTGCTATGGCATGGACACATAGACACACACACACACACACACACACACACACACATACTGACATAGACACACACACACATACTGACATAGACACACACACACACAGAAACACATACACACAGACATACACATATACACACAGACATACATACACATAGACACACACACACATAAAGTCAAGCACAGCCATAGAGACACACACACACACACACACACACACACACACTAAACAAATAAATGTAACAAAAAGCTTTGGTTTTGTTTTAAACTGATTCTCTGGCCTCTACTGGTGCTCTGCCTTTCCTGGGCACATGATGCCACGCCCTTTTTATTTAGTAGCAGGGGAACAGGCCACACCCAGGTCTCCTCTCCTGCTAGTCAAGCACTCTGCCTACCGAGCTGCTTCCCCCACGACTCTGAACCTCAGCTCTTGGAATCATAAAAGTGACCATATCTCCTTCTTGAAAGTCTGAAATGAGTTGCAACTTGAGAAAGTACTTGGTGGATTTCTGGTGTTCTGAAGGGGGAATTTGGAACTGTGATGAACTTTGAAGCAGTCACGCGTTGTGGGCTGGGGAGAGGAGTAAACCTAACAACCTGAGTTTTCTCCCAGGACCCGTGTGGGGGAAGGAGAGAAGTGAACCCCACAAGTCAAGTCAACCCCAGGATGCCAGTCACACACTGCGACACACTCACTAAATAAATAAGTGTAATTAAAAAAAAAAAGTAGGGGCTGGTGAGATGGCTCAGCGGGTAAGAGCACCCGACTACTCTTCCGAAGGTGATAAGTTCAAATCCCAGCATCCACATGGTGGCTCACAACCATCCGTAACAAGATCTGGTGCCCTCTTCTGGAGTGTCTGAAGACAGCTACAGTGTACTTACATATAATAAATAAAATAAATCTTTAAAAAAAAAAAAAAGTAATGAAGTGCCGTGAACACAAAAAGAGGTTCAGTGTCTCAGGTTCATTTTGTTGGGGGAAGGATGAGAGGGCAGTCCCTGGCAGGCACATGCTGTCAGAAAGATGCATCCTGCCCAAGGGCAGAAAGCCCATAGTTGGAAATACTTCACAGTTTAGGCAAGTCACCCCGGGGCCTGAAGAGTGCAGGAGCTAGACAAAGTGTGCCATGTGTTCAGGGCGTGAG